>JAPDHH010000334.1:0-83977 GCA_032158285.1 Phytophthora sansomeana | reverse complement strand
TAAGGAAGGTTGATGCATCGACTCAGACAGAAGGAGGAAGAGTATGGGCTTACACAAGTAAGAAAAAATAAAACTGTGAAGACCTTTGCTATTTAACGTCAGTTCTTTAAAGAGAAATTCCTTCTCTTACAAGGCGATTCTTGTATCCCTTGTAAATCTCTATTTTTCTGATTCACTGATATTTCAATGATAGCTGACTCTCCTTTATCATTTTTCGTAGGTAGGAAAACGCTATCTCCCAGAACCACAATTTGATCGGCCCGCAGAAGTGTTGATTCAACAATTTGACCTGGTTCATCAGTTGTTAAATTAGTTTTTAGCTCTTTGCTTGGTCCGCAACCCATGGTTATTAGAACTCTGGTCTATACATTACCAAAGAAAAGTTTTTGAGAACCAAGAAGCGGTGTATGGTTTCGAAGTATCGATAGGTCCATGTCTCCTATAAAATCGCTGTTTTCGTTCAATATTACCATGGTCGTACTTACTGAATGCTCTCAATGGCGTGATGTCTCGATACTGTTGATAAGGTTCACCATTCCGCTTAATACCACCAAAAGATACAACTCGACCATCATCAAACACAGCATCATATTTCTTGTCTTTTCTCTTCGAAATACGAAATGTGAATGGCATGGTCTATATTAGAGATGATACCTTTGCTTCCAATTCCTCAATTCGATCCAAGAGATGTTGAATCATTTTCATATTGTATGCTGCAATTCGACTGTAATCAACGTTAAGTTGTGTTTTGGCAGGTTCAAACGATGGGTCTTCGCCTTCCTGAATATCATCGCGATAGAAAACACTGATTAAATCGGTTAGGTGGGCTGAGACAAGGTCTTGAGCTATGAGGCCCACCTCTTGACCAGGTCTATTTTCCGATTCGATCCAGTCATACAAAACTACATCACAATTATCGTAGAGTCGTTTGATGCGTTCGAGCGGACACGATTGAATGTTCCTCTTCAATCTGCGGTCGCTCGTCATCGCCATGGCTGTACAGGCAATGTATCCTCCGAATATACCCGCTACTGAATATGTGATCGGGCCAAGAGCGGATTCTGTAGCTCCACTATCTGTTCTGAGGCGATACACTGTCGTTCCGCCTGCTCCAAATACAAAGCTGTTGCTGCCAGGGACGTGCAGCGGAGCTGAAGGACTTGTAGTACCAAGACCAAGACGACCTGTGGTAGTTAGAATCATCGACGTCGAGTTATTGACCCCAAATCTGAGGTCGTTGTTTGTGATGTTCCCGATCCATGACGCGTTCGCTGTGGTTGATCGATTGCCATTATGGACTTGGATCTGGAATTGAACAGGAGTCGTATTCGACCCGGTTAGAGTCATCATTCGTGTGTAAGAACCATCAAGAAAGTCCAATCCACTACCAGTGATCGAGAAATATTCATTCGTTGCTGTAGAGTTGATCCCAAGCTCTGTCAGCGATCCTACTGTTGTTATAGCTGATTGGTTTCCATACGCTAAAAACCCATTGATAACGCCGGAGCAGCTGATATCCCCACTCGTTGACAGATTATTGAGCGAGAGGGAAGTCGGAATAGATGTTAAAAAGCTTGATAGGTCATAATACGTCGAGCCCTGGCGCAAGTTCGTGCAGGTCAGAGTAGTAGCCGTTACCGAACTTAGGCCTCCGATATTCGAGCTTGAGTCGCATAATAGGAATTTATTTGGCGTTGCGGTACCAAAACTAACTCCGTTTATGTATTCAAGAAGGCCCAAATCGTATATAGTCCCGTTCTGGCGATATTCTCGACAATCGATGTAGCTTGAAGTGCCTGTTATCGATATCGAGCGCGATGATCCACTGAACGATAAATTTCCACCGATCGTAAGACCTGATAAAGAGCCGAGAGACGTTATATTGGGTTGGGATCCGGTTTGTAGCGTTCCAGTAATAGTAGAAGCTCCAAAGCTATTAATTCCGCCGATATTGCCGGACGAATCGAGAATCAAAGTTTTGCTGTACGAAGCAGTTCCCGCTATTACTCCGCTAAGGTAGCCCATCCTGTAATCATCCTTGCTCAAATATAGTGTCTGCGCATAATCGTATGTTAGATAACCACTCGAGTCTAACGAAAGATAGAATGAAGGATTATAAATGGATGATTGAAATGTAGGCTGTGGATATGAAAAACCGGAACTCATTTTGTTTAATCCTATATAGATCAAACGATTTTAGTCATGAGTGCTATTCCTGACTTCGGGGCTTCGATTCCGAAAAAATTCAAGTCTGCTTCGATGGGTGATATCCCCGCATTGGATATGAAAGCTTTGTTTAGAATGGTTGTGCTCGGTCCAAGCTTTTCAGGGAAGAACAATCTTTGTATGTTTATTCTCAAGCATTCTCCTCACGTATTTGCTCATCTAACTATCATTGCTCGTAATCCCCATCAGGAGCTTTATGAGTATCTCCGGGAAAAGTTGGAAAGATTCATCACATTTGCTGACCCAGATAGCCCTCCTAAAGTAGATCAGGTGCGTCATACTCCATTAAGCTCTAACAAACCGGAGCTTGTTATCATCGATGACTATAGCAATGATAAACTACTTCAGAAGAATATCTTCTCTCATTACTATACACGTGGGCGACACTTTAAACTCTCAACCATATTCCTAAGCCACAGCTACTTTGCCACTGATAAGATGATTCGGTTGAATTCAGAGTACGTAGCGATTCTAAAAGCGAATTCGAAGCGTGATTTACAGATGGTTGTAAAGGATTTTAACATCAAAGGCGTTGATGAACGATCAATCGTCTATTACTACAATAAAGCTACGGAGCGCAAAGGACAGATGCTGTTCGTGGATTCAGTCAAAGGTCAAATCAGATATAACTTCGATAGGCCGATCGATATTGAGCAATAATTTGAAAATATTTTGAGTGAATCAATATACATAAATCATGTGCGCTTCGTTTGTTAAACTCGATTCCACTAACCTCGTTCAAGACGGATACAACAGCACATGGAAATACAGCTTCCCTGGTAGTGCTGCCGATTTTAAGGATGTAGCATGTGCAGTTCAATCGATTTCGATGTATAACTCTGAATACAACATTGACGCCGCTCAATTCTGGAACAATTCCTTTAAAATTGAAGTTCCGACAGCTGGAACCACATCCACTGTATCTGTTAGCTTGCCTGATGGGCTTTACAGTTATACTGATATAAATCGAAGCATCCAGACAGCTCTCGTAAATGCTGGAGCGTATTTAATTAATCCATCGGGTGAGAACGTTTTCTATATTCAACTAACGGAAAACAGTGTGTATTATGCTGCTCAATTCGATTTTAGCGCTACTCCAACGACACTTCCTACGGCTGGTGGCACTTGGACACGACCGGCAAGTGGTCTTTATTCGTCAGGCGGTACTGGTTTGCCAACAACAACGCGTGTCCCTCGCATCATCATCGATAATGCCGCTTTTGGTAAAGTAGTAGGATTGACTACTGGTACGTATCCTTCAGCGCCTGCAACGGTTTCAAGTGCTCAGCTCAGTAATACAATTCCTCAGATCCATCCTACATCTTCTTACATCGTTCGTTGTGATCTAATTAAGAACGAGTATGTAGCCTCTGGTGATATTCTTAGTGCGTTTGATCGTGGTGATGCTCAGGTAGGTCAATTAATCAGCTATAAGCCAAGTCAATATGCCTGGATGAACTGTCATAATGGAGCGCGCACATCAATCACGATCTCAATCTTTAATCAGAATGACACAAAGGTTAAGTTCCGCGACACTTCAGTGAGCATCATGCTTCTGCTTCGTCCAAAAACATAAATAATCGAATGACTAATTTTTTTATCCAACTCTCATAACCGAAAACTTCCCCCTCGCCGTTTAGCACGCAAAGCGGCCATTTTAGCCTTCATTTCAGGACTGCCTTTAGCTGGTTTCTTAGAAACTCCCACACCATAACGTCTCTTTACCTCACCTCGCACTGACTTGATTAGAGTTTCATGTTCCGGTTTGCTTGCTTTTGATAGTAGAAACTTCTCACCTGCATCGACTGCATCAGTTAGAACCCCCTTACGTTTAGCATACCCGAGAGCATTTTTTGCCGCCTTCTTAACATCCGCTATAGATACACGTCCTCCCTCTTTCTCTATATCACTGTCGGAGTCGTATAAACCAACTCCGGTCAATGACTTAATAGCTGCTCTCGCTGGGATTGCTGCTTGAGGGGCCCCAAACGCTGACGCAAGAGCCGGAACCGCCGCGTCTAATCCCTTTGAAAGCAATCTGCTGTCTTTTACAAATTTGAATGCTGTCGATAACCCAGATTTGATTTTACTCCAAATGGATCCCCCTTGGAGCTTCTTGTATCCTTTCTTGATCTCATGACGTGTGATATCAAGTCTAACACCACGACCTGCCTTGCGAGCCTTTAGTGCTTTCTCATACGAAGCTGGGTGGAGATGGATAACAGAGCCTGAACCCTTGAGTTGGTTTGCAGTAAGACTTAGCTTACCTGTCTTGAGAGCTTTGGTCAGCTTGGCGGCTGGAACATCGCTGGAAATCGTCAATTCGCGATACATTATTGCTATATTCCCTAAAACATATTTAATACAGAATTGACAAATTCAGATCTTTCATGTTCTTAAATACATCAGGTCTGTTGTGCTGCTTGGAATATAACCAAAGCATACAGAAGGGTCCGCAATAGTCGCCATACGTACCTTGATATTGGTTGGTATTATATCGCCCGACTCCATACTTCGTAGGTGCCGCTTCTCCCATGCTATCAAAATATTCGCCATTGTGAACAGCTGTCCAGTGTCCTACATCCATATTAGGTTGTCGTAGCAAAATCAGATATGATCCATTCTTCGGAAGCGGCTGAGTGATCTCACTTGACTCGAATATATTATCGAGCTGAACCCCCATCTTCTCAGCGAGTTCAATAAGATCGTGATCACTGGTAATTGGCTTAACAAGGCTGTTCATAATAATTAATTTAACAAAACTATATTGATCGAGATATAGATTCAACGATGTCTGAAACACAACTTTCCGACCAATACCTTTACCAGAGCTCGCTCAAGAGTGATCCGGAGATTAAGGTCTCCTCTGGCAAGCGCGTGCCTTTTGTTATCGATCTTAACCAAGGTTCGTACCAAAACGGTATTATCACTATCGACGCTACGTCCCAGCTTAATGGTAGTGAAGGATTTGCCTGCCTCCGCGATGCTTACATTATGCTACCATACAAGGTTTCGATGAAGAACACGCACGCTACAAATGTACAGAATGCAGCCAACCGATTTTGTGTTGGTCTCAAGTGTGGCAACTTTAACGTCATCGATTCGATGTCGCTTGAACTCAATGGTAAAACCATTGTCTCGATGGCAGACTACAAGCTGTTTTGGAACAATATCCGTGCTCAGACCGGGTACAGCCCTCAGTATGTTGAGAAGCATGGTGCTGAATCGTTTCTATACCCGGATGCTGCTCAATCAACCAAGTACAGTAGTGCAACCGCTACTACCGGAGACGGGTATTCGAATAACACAGCAATCTCTACTACCTTCACCGCCGGTACTATTTCTGCTACGGCATCGGTAGCAAATGATGGTTTTACTAAGCGTCTTCTCTCTAACCCTCCAAATGCTGGAGCTGACTCATCTACGTCGTGGCCGTCTACTGGTGCTGCATCTGCCACGACTACCATTGCTAATCAACTTGGTCGCGGTGCGTTCGTAGCTGGCGCTGGTTCACCTGGTGCTATTATGGGGACGTGGAACTATATGCTTAAGATTAAGCTTACTGATTTACATCCGATTTTCAAGGAGCTTGACTTGATGGCTAATCCACAAATTCGTCTTCGTTTCCGCGTTAACCAGGGCACTTCAGCTATTGATGTTGATGCATCGAGAAATATGACGCTAACGGGAACAACATTATCGAGTGGCAATGTATGTCCAGTAATGGTTGCTTCTGCGACCAGTCCAAACCCAATGTACAATGCTCTTAGTGTCGCTGGTTCGATTGCAGTTGCTTGGGGTGCTGTGGTTAACTCGCTTGAGCCTACAATTGATGGAACCTACATGCCTTTCACGACTTCTCGACTGTATGTTCCTTTCGTTCATTTGGAGAACCCTCAGGCTATCATCTCTAAGCCCGTAAAGAAGGTTCGATACAACGATTGCTATGCCCAATGGTTCTACCAGCGCGCTGGTATAGGTAAGCAGTCGACTCAGCTTAATGCTGCATTTGATCTTCAGCTTTCGGCTTCTGTTAAGAATGCTAAGTATGTTATCCTCCTTCCTTTTGCCGAACAGACCGGTAGTTTTGCTTCTGCTGCTGTCCAAGAGTTTCAGAGTCCTTTCGATTCGGCTCCTTGGACTCTTCACCCTGGTTCGAGCATTCGCAACTTCAACGTCCGCATTGGTTCGCAACAGACCTTCGACATCAGCCATGACTATGACTTCCACCACTTTACCAACGAGATCGCTAAGATTGCTTCAATTAACGGTGATCTAACTCCCGAGCTGGTGAATGGTCTTCTTGACTATCAGACGTGGTCTCTAACTAACCGCGTCCTTATCGCTGACGTTAGCCGCCTGACGGAACGTGATGTACCTCAGGCTATTCAGGTTCAGGGTGTCAACGCTGGTTGCCAGGGAACAAACATGCTTGTTTTGGTTGTGTCCGAACAAGAACTAACGCTGGATCGCTTAACCGGGGAGATTTTAGAGTACTCTACAGCGTAAGAAAAAAAACTGAGTATCCTAATGGTGATCAGCTAACCATTTGAGATGTGCTTCTGATTAAAAAAATATTCTTTTACTTAATCTGTAAAGCTTCGACAAGCTTAGAGCATTTCTCAATTACGAATGGATTCTTACGGAGCCAATCGATATAATTAGAGTCGATGCGACTAATTTGCTTCAGCGTCTTCCCCTTGTACTTGCCCCAACTCATCATATACGAATTATCATTGCTAAGAAACTTGGAGTGAAGGAAAATCTTGATATCCTCAGTAATATTGAGACTTGGTTGGTTGTGCATCCAGCGACAATAACCAGGATCGGAAGTGAATACTTCTTCGATCGGCGTGCCCTTGTATTTTCCAAAAGTTAGTTCGTTCGACATGTTATCAGTTATGTGTATCTATATACATAGGGTGTTAACTTTTTTTGAGAAAAATAAATTAATTCTGAAATTCAGACGAAACCAACTGTTGTTAGATCTCAGTGGTCGAGCTGATCTGAAACCACCCTAAGATCGAAAAGACGTAGCTTTCGCTCTCAGGTGGCCGAGAGGTTGCGTCGTCAAAATGGCAGCTGGTCTGAAAGAAGGTTCCAGGAATGTTCTTGGTGGTAAATTACGGTAAGGAAAAAAACTGCCGGCGTAATGTTCCATGTCATACTACTGTCGATTCATGGATGAAGTCTCCAGGCCACCGCCGTAACATTCTGGGCAACTACACGGTGTTCGGCGCAGCGTATGCCTTCAACTGTTGCAGCAAGTACAAGCACACGTGGACGCAAGTGTTCGGTCGAGGAGGCAACGATGACATCGACGATGAAAATGACATTCCCTGGACGAGCACTGGCCACGACTTTAGTCCTGAGTCAACGACGGACTCGGCAAGTGGATCCGATACGACGAGCAAGAAGAAGCATGAAGAGGAAGAAACGACCACGACAGTGGTGACTTGCACCGGGTGCTGGTGCTTCTGGATCTAATGAAAATGTGAAAAACATCATGGCGCAGCCTTGGAACTCACCACTGGCATTACTTCGACGTTCGAATGCAGCCACAAACTTGCAATGATTCGGAATGGCTAGAAGCAGAAAATGGGTATCTTATATTTTGGTTATGCTCTGCTGTTCATGTTCCTCTACTCATGTCTTGCTGCGTACAATAGCCCTTTATAGAGAAATCGTGCTGTCAGGTTCGTAGCGTCCACGGGCGTTGGTTCATCAGGAAAGACTACCGTTGCATTATCTACAAAGTCCGTCGTGTTTAGCATTGGAGTGTCGATGTACTCGGCGTCCTCGTAGTTGTAGTTGCAGCTCTCGACAGTACTCTTGCCAAAGTCCTGCGTCCAATAGTGCTTGTACGTGCTGCTACTGCTGTAAGCGTAGGCAAATCCGATGTGCGTATAAGCCCCCAAGATGTTTGCTTTGTGCCCAGGCGAGTTCATCCAGGAAGTCATCACAGCGGCGACGTTCATTTGACCGGCGGCGACATTTTCCGCTACTCTGCTCCACTTGTAACCTGCTGCGGTGACGCGGCCAGACATCGTAGATCCGTCGGAGCCTGTGTGAGACATAAAGTTCTTCGCGGCCATATCGCTCGAGTGCCGTTTTGCAGCCACCATCAGCTTGGCGTTGATACAGAGAGGAGAAAGTCCCTGGGCAGCACGTTGGGCGTTCACTTGAGCCAGCATCAACGCAGCATATTGAGTCGTCGTCGAATACGTCGTTGCAAGGCTGCGAGATTCATGGCGTAGATTGCCAGCGACGCCCGCATCCGATTTTCCTGTCGAAGCTGTGGCGATGACAAGGAGAAGTGCCAGTGCAGTCTTGGAGATTGACAGCATTGTTGTTGCTTGGGTTGTTGGTAGAGTCGCAAATTGGGGAATGATCACAATCTGCAGCAACAAGAGCACTTCAAACGCTGCTTCGCGTCGCAGTATCCACACATCGCTGAAGGTGAAGCCACCACATTGATTCGCCACCTTATGAATGGGACTATTGACGATGGTTCTTCAAAAACTTGTCGGATCCCCCGTTATAACTTGGACCGAGGTGGACAAGGCTTGGCCAAGTTCGGATTCCGTCAACTTGAAGCTACTCCAGCGCGTAAAAGTAGATGTGGTCTCCGCCGCCGCCTAGATAGGACTGCTGCACTACGCTGTCCAAATATTGCATCGCTGGGGCGACGAGTGCGTTGACGATGGAAGTTTGTGTGGCTCCTCTGGAGATTCGACCCGTGTATTCGGAAAAGTAGTAGCTCTGCTTGAGCTCATTTGTGCTGCCGTCATCGGAACCAAGAACGATACCTCGAGGCCAACTACAACAGCAACAAAATATTAGTTGAGCATGATCCTAGTGTTGGGTAGATCAAAGGCATCACCTCAAGAGCGAATTTGCGGTTCCGCCGACCAAAACCTGCCACACAAAGTCACGACGTAAGGCCCGAGCTACGATGTTCGTGTTGGTCTCGCACCAGTACAGATACCTGCAGCACTGTTAGTTCTCATTAAAGAATGAATCGCAAATTGCCACTTACTTGGAATCTACGGCGATGCCGTCGAGCCTTGTCATGGATGTTCGCGTCACAATACGACGGATATCTACTCCAGGTGCAACGATGGATGCATCGTCCGGCAGGACGTTTGCCTTTTCACGGACCGACATGGTTTTGCTTAAACGCACCTGGAAAATCCGACCTGTTTTCTCGGTGAAGAAAAGAATTTGCTTGGCAGCGTCAACAGCCAAGCCGCGTGGAGATCTCAGACCGCTTAGAATCACTCGTGCAGACGGTGGAGTAGTGATGGACGAGATAGGCGAAGGCATATCGAGTTGGGAGATAGTGCCTTGCGACTCGAGTGAAAAGTAGAGAGTTACTTTGTCCACCAATGGGTCCTGCGGAATATTCAACGCCAGACCCCGCACACTCCAGCAGCTACGTTGCAGAGTCTCGATAGCATTTGATCGCAAACTGCTACGGTAGATGGTGCCATCCGCTGAGTTCGACCAATACAACCAATTCTTGTTTTCTCGATCATCGATAGCTATAGAATGTGGAAGAATAAAACTCGCATCGATGTCTATCCGCTCCACGATCGGAGACGGAGTACCCGATGCCACCATTTCGTCGTAGGCCAATGTATATCCTGTCATAGACCCATGTGATGTTTCGATACGGCAGTCGTCCTCGCCCACAAACGGAACTTGCTGCTGCGAGAAACGCTGAGGAAGACCGACGATGCACTCAACTCGGTCTGCAGACCAGGAAGTGATACTCTCGCATCGAACTCCTTTCACTGTCAGCGTCTGGACATCCGCTTGAGTTTGACCGAAATTTGTCCCCACCCACACAACTCGTACGAGTGCTCCGACCACCATTTTCACATCGGAACCATCGACAGCACTTGCACTTTTGATAGTCCGGCCATCGCTCCAGAAAATTCGTTCATTGCGTCGATGAATCCCTAAGCCCACGAAACGCGAATACTCACGGGAGCCTTCAATTTTACTTTGACTGCCATCTCGTGCATCGATAGAGAAGATGGAGCCGCCGTTCTGCTGTCGATAAAACACTGTAGAAGTGGTAGTCTGTTAACAGCATCTACAGATCAGAGTTTTCGTGGACATAACGAAATGAAAGGCGAAATTTGGATACCCACACTGAACACCACATCAAAAGCCAGCAAAAACCACGTGACGAGGAGCACTAAACTCCATCGAACTCTAATCATCATGATCGAGATCGTGGCGGCGATAGACGTCAGCAAGGCGCGACCTTATATCAAAGAAAAGATATCGACGAGCAACACTATTCACGAGCTACATACCCTCATCCGATTCGGTGACTTCCATGCTCAGACCAAAACACTCAAATTTCTGAGTTTGTTTTGCCCAGAGCTAACTTCATTAAGCAGTAACCATTTGGCTTGCAAACTTGGTGCCGGTTATTGCAACTGCAATAGATGATGAACGGCAGTTGTGCACGTTGCCAAAGCAAAACCTTCTCGCCCATTTACAACGGACTGCGGGGTGAAGCTGCCCAACAAAGCCAACTGAGTGAACACATGAAGGCACGAAGACGGTGCCGAAACGAGCACAAAGCTCAGCAAAGCAGACAGCTCCTCGGTTGTCCTGCATCCGAAAAAAATGGTTAGCAACATATTAATCAGCTCGATGCAGTATCGAGCATCTACTTACACATTCAGGTGCTCGAGTGGGGGCCGCTGCTCGGGAGGTTGCAGTTCGTAGTAGCTCTTAATGGCACGGTCGATCTCCGTGCACACGTGTACCAATCGCTCCAGTTTGGCGAAAGGCGATCGCTCAGACGCCAAGTTATTCATGTGATAGATGGCTGAGTTGTAGTGCCGCAGAGTTAGCAGTCGGCGCTCATTCGCGTCACCAACGCATTGATCTTGCTGCCAACTTCCATCCAGTCGAAAGAGCGGCTTCACCTCGAAGTATTCCAGCGAGTTCGTTCGCGCAAGCTCTGCAGTGTCGTCGACAATGGAATCTTCTCGTTGAAAGGAGGCGACATACAACCCATGCAAAGCAGGCTGCAGTGCATCAAAGAGAGCCGCGACCACACTCCGGTGAACGGCAGAGCGCTGCGCCTCGCTCGTCTGTAGGAACGAGTACTTGAACAGCACAACCTGCGCCAAAATGGCCGCAAACTGTGTCACGTCGGCAGCGACCAGGGGCAACGCGCACGTCACTCGATCCACCGAGACTCCCGTGCGAGCTCCGTATCCCTGTCCTCCGTACTGCAGAAAGCTCGCGTAGCAGCCTCGAAAGATGTTGGTGAACGCCTGCAGCAAGTGGCGCAGCGAGTGATGCATGGCCGTCTTGGCCACCGTCTGCCCATTACGGTGCGGTGGCGTGAGCACGAGAATGCCATGCAAATGCTGTCGAATGGCCTCCTCCCTCTCCATCTCCCGGTCTCCTCTTAGATACTTCATCTGCTCCACGAACTTCTCGTCTGCAGCTCGTGCCAAGTAGTCTCTCTCCTGCACAGGCAGCTCTTCCAGCAGTCTGGTCCACTGAACGTGGTCGTCCACCACTGCGACTTCAGCAGCGCTCTTGTCCACGACAAAGTCTAGCTTGGCCATCATCTGCTCCGTCAGGACGCTCGCCCTCTCGTCTGTGGCCTCTCTCACCCTCTTGGTGACGTTCAACTGAAGCTGCTCGAACTGCAGCACCAACGCGTCCACACGTCGAGCCACCGCGAATTTCCTGGCCGTCGTGAGCTCCCGCACCACGGCGTTGCGTCTCTCGAGTCGGGCGTCTTCGTCCGCCAAGAACTGCAATTGCTCGGGCGTCAGCAGCTCCTCGTCGGAGGTCGACGGTCTCAGATATTCACCTTGTTCCTGTTGCTGTAGAGCGATCTGCTGCGTCGCCTGCGCCAGCAATTGCTGCGCCACTTGGTCCGCTAGTGCGCTCCTAGATGCTCTAGACACAGCAGAGATGGGAGCCCGCCGTGCGTTGCTGCTAATGGGCATGTAGGCGTCTTCGTTGTTGGCCAAATCCATGAGCTCTTCCTCCAAGTCCATGATCTTTGAGAGGTCTGTACCAGTCAGAAAAGAGGCGTCGCCATGAGCGCCAAGCCGCGCGGACGCCCACCAGCGGACGGCAACTTCATCGTGTGGACGGCGCACTTGGTGGCGGCGTTGCTGCGGCTGCGGTTCGACAAGTATGCGGCCCCCATAGCGGCGGCGAGAGGCACCAAGGCGCTCCGACAGGCGTGGAGTGACATGGCCGAGGAGCTCAAGCTGCAGAACGACGGGGGCGTCGTGTCCGTGGAGCAGTGCCGCAATAAGGTGATGACTGCTAGGACCTGGTAGTAGTACATGTTGAAGTTGGTGCTCACGTCACGTCCTCTTGTTGATGACAGCTCAAGGCGCTCAAGAGCAAGTGGCTGTCGTATCACGCGGGTGTGGCGTCGGAGCCAGTGTGCCTCGCTCTCATGGACTCGCTGTGGGGAGGTGAGGGTCTGGAACACCGGAAGCTCGTCAAGAAGCCACGACTCGCGTCTGCGTCAGCCTCAGGTTCGACTTCGGAGCCCAAGCCACCGGTTTTGCTCGCTCCAGCTCCAGTGTCCAATGCAGAGTCAGAGACAGCAGCTCCTTCCGTTCCAGTTGTGACCTCCACGCCCTCTGTGGTGGCAGCATCAACTTCGACCTCAGCTTCTCTCGATGGAGTTGAGGCTGCGATGGCGAACGCGTCTGAGCTGCTGAGTATGGGAGCTCAAACCACGTCACAGGAATTGTCAGACATTGCGTCGACTATTACTGAAGCTGCTCGACCCAAGGATGATGCAGACCTGTTGAGACTCATTGACGACCGCTTTGCGAAGGTGATTGAGCGCCAAGACAAGCAATTACGACTGACGGAGGTGCAAAACCAGCTATTGGCGCGGTTACTTGCGAAAATGGAGAGTGGACATGATGATCAAACCAAGGCTCTTGACTAGACTGAGGGGAAAAAAATGCCATTGTTTTGCTGGCATTGGTCATTGATGGCAGTAAATGAAAACGCAGTATTCATCTTGTTGTGCACGCGGGTATCGATTTGAAAGAACGTTGCTGCTCGATATCCTGTCAATATCTTTTTAGTTGATTAAAGGTCGCGCCTTGCTGACGTCTATCGCTACGAGGACCTCGATAATGCTCCATCAAGGGCGATGGAGTTTAGTGCTCCTCGTCACGTGGTTTTTGCTGGCTTTTGGTGTGGTGCTCAGTGTGGGTATCCTAATGTTGCCTTTCAAATGATTTTGTTCATGAAAACTCTGATCTGTAGATGCTGTTAACAGACTACCACTTCTACAGTGTTTTATCGACAGCAGAATGGCGGCTCCATCTTCTCTATCGATGCACGAGATGGCAGTCAACGTGAAATTGAAGGCTCCCGTGAGTATTCGCGTTTCGTGGGCTTAGGGATTCATCGACGCAATGAACGAATTTTCTGGAGCGATGGCCGGACTATCAAAAGTGCAAGTGCTGTCGATGGTTCCGATGTGAAAATGGTGGTCGGAGCACTCGTACGAGTTGTGTGGGTGGGGACAAATTTCGGTCAAACTCAAGCGGATGTCCAGACGCTGACAGTGAAAGGAGTTCGATGCGAGAGTATCACTTCCTGGTCTGCAGACCGAGTTGAGTGCATCGTCGGTCTTCCTCAGCGTTTCTCGCAGCAGCAAGTTCCGTTTGTGGGCGAGGACGACTGCCGTATCGAAACATCACATGGGTCTATGACAGGATATACATTGGCCTACGACGAAATGGTGGCATCGGGTACTCCGTCTCCGATCGTGGAGCGGATAGACATCGATGCGAGTTTTATTCTTCCACATTCTATAGCTATCGATGATCGAGAAAACAAGAATTGGTTGTATTGGTCGAACTCAGCGGATGGCACCATCTACCGTAGCAGTTTGCGATCAAATGCTATCGAGACTCTGCAACGTAGCTGCTGGAGTGTGCGGGGTCTGGCGTTGAATATTCCGCAGGACCCATTGGTGGACAAAGTAACTCTCTACTTTTCACTCGAGTCGCAAGGCACTATCTCCCAACTCGATATGCCTTCGCCTATCTCGTCCATCACTACTCCACCGTCTGCACGAGTGATTCTAAGCGGTCTGAGATCTCCACGCGGCTTGGCTGTTGACGCTGCCAAGCAAATTCTTTTCTTCACCGAGAAAACAGGTCGGATTTTCCAGGTGCGTTTAAGCAAAACCATGTCGGTCCGTGAAAAGGCAAACGTCCTGCCGGACGATGCATCCATCGTTGCACCTGGAGTAGATATCCGTCGTATTGTGACGCGAACATCCATGACAAGGCTCGACGGCATCGCCGTAGATTCCAAGTAAGTGGCAATTTGCGATTCATTCTTTAATGAGAACTAACAGTGCTGCAGGTATCTGTACTGGTGCGAGACCAACACGAACATCGTAGCTCGGGCCTTACGTCGTGACTTTGTGTGGCAGGTTTTGGTCGGCGGAACCGCAAATTCGCTCTTGAGGTGATGCCTTTGATCTACCCAACACTAGGATCATGCTCAACTAATATTTTGTTGCTGTTGTAGTTGGCCTCGAGGTATCGTTCTTGGTTCCGATGACGGCAGCACAAATGAGCTCAAGCAGAGCTACTACTTTTCCGAATACACGGGTCGAATCTCCAGAGGAGCCACACAAACTTCCATCGTCAACGCACTCGTCGCCCCAGCGATGCAATATTTGGACAGCGTAGTGCAGCAGTCCTATCTAGGCGGCGGCGGAGACCACATCTACTTTTACGCGCTGGAGTAGCTTCAAGTTGACGGAATCCGAACTTGGCCAAGCCTTGTCCACCTCGGTCCAAGTTATAACGGGGGATCCGACAAGTTTTTGAAGAACCATCGTCAATAGTCCCATTCATAAGGTGGCGAATCAATGTGGTGGCTTCACCTTCAGCGATGTGTGGATACTGCGACGCGAAGCAGCGTTTGAAGTGCTCTTGTTGCTGCAGATTGTGATCATTCCCCAATTTGCGACTCTACCAACAACCCAAGCAACAACAATGCTGTCAATCTCCAAGACTGCACTGGCACTTCTCCTTGTCATCGCCACAGCTTCGACAGGAAAATCGGATGCGGGCGTCGCTGGCAATCTACGCCATGAATCTCGCAGCCTTGCAACGACGTATTCGACGACGACTCAATATGCTGCGTTGATGCTGGCTCAAGTGAACGCCCAACGTGCTGCCCAGGGACTTTCTCCTCTCTGTATCAACGCCAAGCTGATGGTGGCTGCAAAACGGCACTCGAGCGATATGGCCGCGAAGAACTTTATGTCTCACACAGGCTCCGACGGATCTACGATGTCTGGCCGCGTCACCGCAGCAGGTTACAAGTGGAGCAGAGTAGCGGAAAATGTCGCCGCCGGTCAAATGAACGTCGCCGCTGTGATGACTTCCTGGATGAACTCGCCTGGGCACAAAGCAAACATTTTGGGGGCTTATACGCACATCGGATTTGCATACGCCTACAGCAGTAGCAGCGCGTACAAGCACTATTGGACGCAGGACTTTGGCAAGAGTACTGTCGAGAGCTGCAACTACAACTACGAGGACGCCGAGTACATCGACACTCCAATGCTAAACACGACAGACTTTGCAGATAATGCAACGGTAGTCTTTCCTGATGAACCAACGCCCGTGGACGCTACGAACCTGACAGCACGATTTCTCTATAAAGGGCTATCGTACGCAGCAAGACATGAGTAGCTGGACATGAGTAGCTGGACATGAACAGCCAATATATAACATACTCAACAATTTTCTGCTATTGCCGAATCCTACTATGCTTCTGCGAACTGGTTTGAATTAATGAACAGCCCACGTGGGCGAGACGAATGAATTATGGCGCAGAGCGGAGCTAAAGGAACTTGAACGTTTGCTTTTATCTACGACTGTAGCCAACAAAAGCGCAAAGTTCTACCAGTCGTGCCTACACATGCGCGTAGACTGAGCTGCAGCCTAAGCGCTCAACTTCTTGGTGACTTCAGCGAACGACTTGCCCTGCTCCATTGCGATCTCCTTCTCCAGCTTCGACACCTGACGAGAGTTGTCCGGACCCGCGATGGTGCCTCCGCCCCACGGAGACCCGCCGTGCACCTCGTCCACGTTGAAAAGCTGCTTGGCGCGGTAGCCGAGAGGCACGAAGGTCATGCCGTGTGAGACCATGAACGCCATCGTCATGAGTTGCGTGGTCTCCTGTCCGGCACCCAGGAGCGACGTGCTGACGAATGCACCTCCGGGCTTGCCGATGAGCTCTCCGGCGGCCCAGAGTTGACCCGTTGCGTCGAAGAGCGTCTTGGCCTGAGCGGGGAAGTCACCGAATCGGGTGGGGTACCGGAAGAGGATGCCGTCCGCCTCCTTGAGCGTTTGCGGAGTGGCGATCGGGTAGTTCTCCTTTGGTGGCGCGTGCATTTTCTCCAAAATGTCGTCCGATAGAGTTTCAACGATCTGGTAAAGCGTGCCTGTCACCCCAGGAACCGAATCAACACCCTTCTTGACAGCCTTGGCGAGGGTGGCGGCGTGGCCGTGGATTGAATAGTAGATGATGGCGACGTTGACTGCCATGACGCTTGCTCTTGTGTCTGTCTTGAAAGAAAATAGGAGAATGAAGTGTTGGGGGCTAAATGTTGCTGCATCTCCCGTTTCATCGACGTTGCTGTGACTCCAAAAGGTTTGCTTACGGAGTGTGACAGATTACGATTTCGCGTGGTTAACGGTGTTAGTGCGGCGGATTGCGTTTTGTAAGTGGACGATGGCAGGCAGAGTAAACACTCGCGATTATGAGACATAGATTGCTGAAACCTAATGATGCTACAGCTATACTGTAATCGCATGCTTTACCATTTCTGCGGTGCATATGTATAGTAACCAAATCGTAATCTGTAATGACCGCGTAAGCTCTACAGGGTTATAAAAACTTTGATGAAATTGAGTAGCAGCTACTCCCCTTTGATCAGAACTCCCCAACACTTCATTCACCAATTTTCCTTCTGACCAACAAACCAAAACGCAAAAGCAAGTATCATGGCAGTCAACGTCGCCATCATCTACTATTCGATCTACGGCCACGCTGCCACCCTCGCCGAGTCCATTAAGGAGGGCGTCGAATCTGTTCCTGGGGTGAAGGCTACCATTTACCAAGTTCCGGAGACGCTGTCGGAGGAGGTCTTAACGAAAATGCACGCGCCACCGAAGCGCGACTACCCGATCGCCACGCCGCAAACGCTCAAGGAGGCGGACGGCATCCTCTTCGGGTACCCCACTCGATTCGGTGACTTCCCCGCTCAGGCCAAGACGCTCTTCGACGCAACGGGTCAACTCTGGGCCGCCGGAGAGCTCATCGGCAAGCCCGGAGGTGCATTCGTCAGCACGTCGCTCCTGGGTGCCGGACAGGAGACCACGCAACTCATGACGATGGCGTTCATGGTCTCACACGGCATGACCTTCGTGCCTCTCGGCTACCGCGCCAAGCAGCTTTTCAACGTGGACGAGGTGCACGGCGGGTCTCCGTGGGGCGCAGGCACCATCGCGGGTCCGGACAACTCTCGTCAGGTGTCGAAGCTGGAGAAGGAGATCGCAATGGAGCAGGGCAAGTCGTTCGCTGAAGTCACCAAGAAGCTGAGCGCTTAGAGTACGCGATTGCTGCAGTGTTGTAGGAGGCAAGGTATACAGACTCAGCAATGGACTCGTATGTTTCAACCAAAGCTTGATCTTTCAACCTGATGACGAGAATCCGGTTAAAACGGAGGAGGGGGTACTATCTGCTGGGTAGTGCTGCAAAACTGGTTACATGCATGCGCGGTACTTGCTGCTCCACAGTCGTAACATTGGACAATAGACTACTGTAAACTCTGCAGTGCAGACCGAGAGCACAACCGTAGTTAAGATACATACGTCGTTAACTTCAGTGCATTAGTTGCTTGCTTACGTCTGCAGTACAAGTCAATCGTGTGTCCCCGCTGGTGATCGATCAATCGTTTGGTTGGCCCGCTTATCAACTTATCTACTCCTCCATCGGCGTTGGCTCCGCCGCCACCTTTTTCACTTCATCCTTGGAGCTCGACTTCGACGACGATTGCTCGTGCGACTGCTTTAGCTGCTGCTGTTGCTGCTGCTCCTTGATCGACTTCTTCTGGGCCTCCCCGAACGGCGTCTGCTGCCACAGCGCCTCGAACTCCTCTGGCGAGCCACTGGAGCACACGGCCTCGTGCTGTCCCTCGTCGTCCGGACCCATGCGGTTCCACGTCGTGCGCAGCTTCTTGCCCTCGATCTGGCGCTCGTGCACGGCTTTCAGGCGTCCCGTCGAGTCTTCGTAGCGGCGCCGCGTACTCGTGACGCGCCGGCCCTTGTCGTCCACGATGGACGAGTCGCTGAAGGAGTAGGACGAGAAGGCTCGACGGTGCTGGTAGTCGGCGTCAGCATCTGAGTTCGCCTTTGCGAGGGTTTGGTCGGATGTTGCTTGAGAGTGGTCTTGGCACTGTTCTTGTTGGTCTTGGTCTTGTTCGGGTCGTTGTCGCGGTCGACCGACTTGGTCTTGGGCTCCGTCTGCGTGTCCATTTGCATCGGCTGCGCTGCCACGTCGCGGTGCTGCGTCTCGGGTGTCTTCTCGCGCGCCAGTACGGGCAGATCCCGGAAGAAGTCGTCGTCGTCCAGGTTGCTGGGTGCCGCCAGCATCTCGCGACCCATGTCGAACGGGAAGCGCGAGCGCGTCATGAGGTCGCTCATGTGCTCGAGCTCCATCATGGACTGCTCCAGCGACGTCATGGGGTATCAGAAGCGCGGTCGGACGAGATCCCACGAGCTGAACATGGTTGTCTTGGTTTTGTCTTGGTAGGTAGTCTTGGTTGTGGTGCAGGCTGTGGCCTTGGCTGAGTTGCTTGTTTGTTGCTTGCTGTGTAGTAGCTGGCAAATTTGGAAATGAGCCGATCTGCGGGCCGTGAACTACTTCAGTGGTGGCAGCGGTTGGTGAGACGGTGGAGGCGATCTTCCACTTCAACATGTAGGGTGATGGGCATCGAATGTTGTCGAATAGGGGTCGAACGTGCAGCGAAAACTTGGGTTGTGTCTCAAAACCGAACTTTCGTCTTAGCTGCTGGAAACATCTACTTGTTTCGATTCGGACGAAGCTCAATATACCTGCTTCAAACAGTTATTCTGACAACGAATACACTGCATGCGCAGTTACCTGTACTGCGTCAAACGATTCAGTCTTGCAATTGAGCTACGAGAATGGGTTTCTTCCTAGTATCATTTCTAAGTTGACCAAATGCATTTTCACAAACGAGATAATTCTAAAACCATTTCTAAGTGACCAAAACAATTGTGTCGAATATTCTCGTGTCCATTTTTAAGACCAAAAAAATAGTGCGTATTGTAGTAGGTATCCATTTCTAATCCTCAAAACAACACAGCCCCCAAGCTGTTCATGGCATGTACACCTACTGCACTTAGTGGTCCTCTATTGCTGCAACTATAACTGATCTCTACATTGTGTGAATGGATATCCCCAACAAATCTTGTACCCATTTCTAAGTGACCATCAAATCAGAAAATTCTAGTATACATTTCTAAGTGACCAGAACAGTAGTGCAAATATTCTCGTACTGATTTCTAAGTGTCCAGAATATTCTAGTAATCCTATCTAAATGACCAAAATTGTACTTATTCTGCAATTGGTACGAACAATTTTTCGGTCGACCCCTATTCGACGCCCATCACCCTACATGTTGAAGTGGAAGATCGCCTCCACCGTCTCACCAACCGCTGCCACCACTGAAGTAGTTCACGGCCCGCAGCTCGGCTCATTTCCAAATTTGCCAGCTACTACACAGCAAGCAACAAACAAGCAACTCAGCCAAGGCCACAGCCTGCACCACAACCAAGACTACCTACCAAGACAAAACCAAGACAACCATGTTCAGCTCGTGGGATCTCGTCCGACCGCGCTTCTGGTACCCCATGTCGTCGCTGGAGCAGTCCATGATGGAGCTCGAGCACATGAGCGACCTCATGACGCGCTCGCGCTTCCCGTTCGACATGGGTCGCGAGATGCTGGCGGCACCCAGCAACCTGGACGACGACGATTTCTTCCGGGACCTGCCCGTGCTGGCACGTGAGCAGACACCCGAGACGCAGCACCGTGACGTGGCAGCGCAGCCGATGCAATCGGACACGCAGACGGAGCCCAAGACCAAGTCGGTCGACCGCGACAACGACCCGAACAAGACCAAGACCAACAAGAACAGTGCCAAGACCACTCTCAAGCAACATTCGACCAAACCCCTCGCAAAGGCGAGCTCAGATGCTGACGCCGACTACCAGCACCGTCGAGCCTTCTCGTCCTACTCCTTCAGCGACTCGTCCATCGTGGACGACAAGGGCCGGCGCGTCACGAGTACGCGGCGCCGCTACGAAGACTCGACGGGACGCCTGAAAGCCGTGCACGAGCGCCAGATCGAGGGCAAGAAGCTGCGCACGACGTGGAACCGCATGGGTCCGGACGACGAGGGACAGCACGAGGCCGTGTGCTCCAGTGGCTCGCCAGAGGAGTTCGAGGCGCTGTGGCAGCAGACGCCGTTCGGGGAGGCCCAGAAGAGGACGATCAAGGAGCAGCAGCAACAGCAGCAGCTAGAGCAGTCGCACGAGCAATTGTCGTCGAAGTCGAGCTCCAAGGATGAAGTGAACAAGGTGGCTGCGGAGCCAACGCCGATGGGGGAGTAGACGAAGCGACTGTGAGATCTCGTTATCTTCCCTGTACTGGCCGGCAATTAAGCAATTGTATAACCATTCCTGTGATGCGCAAATTAAGAAGTGAGTATAGCTTGAAGAGATTGAAGTCGACTTGTTCCTGCACTTCCTGCTACTCTCTTATTATCGTGCTGAATAATTAATACGTGCCGCACTCGATGAACAAAACCAACTTGCCACTGCAAGTTCATCAATCCTGGATGCCTTTCCAGTCCTCCAGTCCTGAGTCGTGCGAAAGCCGATAAAAATCGGCGTGCATCAAGTTTGCTTGCCGCAATGTATCAGACACACTGCTGGAAAAGCCATATTCTGCAACCTCAGTTTATCCACCACGTCGGATACGAGTTGGCTCAAGTCGTTGAGCATGGTGGTGATCTGCCATGTCGTGGTCTTCATTTGTGTCAGCAACGAGAGCTCTGGCTCAATTACCCCCATGAGGACGTGAACGAAGAGGTCGCTACTAGGAATATCGTCGCCAATCCTCTCGGCTATGAAGATCGGTTCCCTATCAAACATTGCATCAGAAATTTCTCCCTTGCGTAGAGCTCTTCACGTCTGGTTCACTCACTCACTAACTGACAGCACGCTCACTCCGAATAAAACCGCTACTTACCGCGACCCCTAATTACCAGTTCGACTTTTGACTACCACCAGCACAAGCATGGCGGACGATGGCGTGGCGTCCTTCTCGCTTCCTGCGTCCCCCGCCCGCAGCCCCACGGCCTCCGACAGCGCGTCTGCGTGGTCCTCACCCTCTTCGGCGCCTCGTGACGCGCCAGACTTCCCGCTCATCCAATGGGGCAGCAGCAGCGCGCGTCCGTCGACTGCCCTCGTGCCCTTCCAGAAGTTGCAACTCGATACGGACCTCCACCGGACGACGCTGCCCTACAGACTCAGCGACGGGTCTCCACGCTCCAGGACGAGCTCTGTGGGCTCTCCAGGCTCGTCCTCCGACTCCGAGAGCCCGCGCAGCAAGCGGCCACGCACCAATTGGCCTCGGGCTTCCTGGGGAGGGACGTGGAGATGGAGAACCGGACGACGCAGATGTCCCAGGACTTCATGAACGCTCTGAGACTTGGGGACCTGACGGAGCAACAGGAGCCGCAATTGTCCGTCCGACTCCGAGGCAGCAGAGTGGAGTTAGCCTCGGCTTCGGACGAGGAGCAGGTCGATTTTCTAGGCCCTGCAGAGAACATCAAGAGGCTGTTTAAGCTGCCGTACTCGCAGTCCAGAGTGTCCTTGGCGGTGCATCGGGTAGGCTCCACGTTGGTCGTGGATGGAGAACTCAATGAGAACGACCTGCCGGCGGGGTTTGAAGACCTGCCGCAGGACACGCTGCAGTTGGCGCAAGAGTCCGACGAGACGCAGCGATTGCTGTATGAGAAGTTCATTTATGAAAGCACCGTGCACAGTCAACTGCCGGCGTCCGAGAGCGAGGTGAAGGAGGAAGTGGCGCATCGACCGAAGTACAAGAAAAGGGGTAAGAAGAAGAAGAGCAAGAAGAACAAACAGAAAACGACGGATGTAGGAGATGCATCGATGAAGTCGATTGATCAGGTGGAATTGATGCCAGCGAAAAAGCAGGAAAGTGGAGGCAACGTGGACGAGACAGCGCCAATGCCTTCGGTGGCTGAACTCGGTGCGTCGTGGGCTGCGAAATCGAGTGCAGGTGAGTCGAGACAGGAGAGGGATGTTACAGATAACAAGACTACCGTCCACCAGTCAACTTCGGCGCCGTCCGACCAGGAGCAGAAATCATCGCCTTCTTTTACTCCAGCGGAAACCAACTGGTTCACGTCTGCGGCGCACCACGCACCAGCGTACGGAGACTCGCAGACGTTCCAGCGTATCCTGAAGTGGAAGTTCAATGATCTCAAAATGGTACGCTTTTGCCCAAGAATGCAGTCACTTACAAGCCAATCTAAGCATATTGTTGTGTGTTTAGATCCTAGGCAGCCAGGTTCTCCTCTTCAGTAACCAGGAGCACCCAGCTGTTTCACTCAAGCTTCACGACATGGACCAAGAGTTGTCTCTCTGCACGGTGCTAGATTTTTATCTGGACAACGTCATAGCTAACATTCCAGAACTAGCAATCTGCATGCACTCGAAGGGGCTTGTCCGTGGATACAAGCTAGTAGAGACCCGACAGATCCCTTACATGTCCGGCACTGGACGACCCCTCTTTGACGTGCAAGATGTGAGTATGAACGCGTCAATGCTGCTCAAGTTTCTTCAGGAAAATTGTTCGAGGCCAAATGGCACATACTGGTTGCATCGCAAGGAAGGCGAGAGTTCTCTGCGGCTGTACGATGTGGATGTGCTGTCGCAAGGAAGTCAGCTGAAGTGGAAGTATATGATGGCGATGCTGTGTTACCGCTTCGCAGCTCGAGCTTCGAGGCTGGTCAATTCGCTGGCGGCAGGAACGCCGCACTTACAGCAGCAGCTTCAGCAACGCCAGCGAGAACTACTACGCACGTGCATGAGTTTGCTGGGGGAGATCGCTCAAAAGGGTGGAACAGCGCACAGTTCTATCTGTTCTTCGGTCAGCGAGCAGCTAGCAGATACTTATCTCCGCGAATGCAGCCAGTTTCAATCATCCAACGCAACGGATTCGACTTCGGGAGATTCCGATCGAGACTGCGATCGAGTCTCTTGAGAAAGCAAAAAAGTATCTGCTGGCAAGTATCCGGTTGTTTGAAGAGTGCATCCCGAAAGATGCAGGCCCAGCTCTGACCCATAGTGATGACGGAAGCAATGGTGTAGAAGCGCTGGATGGAGAAGGAGAACTAGCACCAGAAGATGAAGACGGTGAAGTGGGCAGCTTCATGGATGAAGAACTGAATCGACTTCAACTTAAGTTTAGCTCCGCCTGCCTTGAGCTGGGGCAGCTTTACACCGGAAATCGCAAATGGGTGAGCGCCATAAAGTGCATTGTCGAGGCAAGCCAATTTTTGACGGTAGGCTCAATCCCGGATGACGTACAGTCGGTTGATTTATCGTCGAGTGAAGATACTGCGGTTGACCGCCTTCTTGAGAAATTGGACTTCGACGGTGTTGGAAGAGGTGGATTCTCACAAGACAAAATCGTGATTTGCATTTCTGGATCGGAGCTTCGCTGCTCCTTACTCGGGTTGATCGGTGATATGGCTGCCCAAAAACCAGTGAGTGTTCACAGTGCGCTTACAGCTCTTTACGACATCATATCTGGCGTGAAGAGTGATCAGTTTCCAAGCCTTTGTGATGGAGCAGCTGACTTTTTAAAGGCATTCGGAAAGGAAGATGAAACTTCTGACAGCAACATTGTAGCGAGCAGACAAGAAGATCTGATGAAGCTTTCATTCCTTGCGTACCTGCGCGGATTGTCCCCGCCCGCAGATTCCGAACTCTATTTGTACGTGCCTGTCGTCACGAATAGCGATTTATGCATTGTTGCGATACCTAACAGAATACCTGCTTTGTTGTGCAGCTTGCTGATGAAAAAATTAGGAAACGCAAGCAACGAGTTAGGCAAGTACTTCCTTGCAGCAAAGCGCGATTACAAGGAGGCCTTCAGGTGGTTTGAGCGTGGTTGCAAGATATTTACCGACATTGAAGGTACGTTTAGGATACTTCGTGTTCGATATTCGTGGTTCTCATCATTTCGTGCATGCTTGGCATTGTTATGATCAGACGGAGTTAACGTGGCACTTCTTCGGGCCAACCTCGCACACCTCCACAAAATTTTTGCGCAAGGAAAGCCGACTGACGCAAGGGAGGAACACTATCAAAAAGCAATTCACCTGTGCACAGATGCTCTACAGCTTTTGAAGCAAAGCAAGGCAGACTCGGACTTGCACCGAAAGGTGAAGGGCGAGCTAGCGTTGACGTACTTGATTTGGGCTGTGGATATAGCTAGCAGTGTATCCTCATTGGGTGCCGATGGCCATGCACCTTCAAAATCCCGCGAGAATGAAGCACTCAAGCTTTTCAACAAGGCGCTCTCTCTGTATGCGGAATTGGGTGACCAGAAACAGATCGCGTCTACTCACTATCAGATCGCCTCATTCTACAGCCGAATGATTTCAGGCACATTGCGCAGTGAAAGAGAGAGCTCAGCAGCAAAAAAGTCTGAAGGCCCCTCTTCGACGTTGACAAGTCGCTTGGAAATTGCTAGACGACACTATGAAAAAGCTTTGAACTACTTTGGCGCGGTGGAAGTGGGTAAAACATTTGTCCTGATTCACCAAGAACTGTCGGATCTGCATATTCTCGGTGGTCGCGTTGAAGGCATCGAACATGGTTTACTCATCCTTCTGAACACTTATGAAGCGTTTAACCTCGCTTCTGCAAGGGACTCGAAGTTTGAGAAGGGGGAAATGGCGACGTTAGCTCGCGAGATTGTGGAAAAGGTCAAGGTCGTGCTGCACCAGCTTATCAGGCTGAGCTCTGGTGGACGGCCTAACAATGCTCAGACAAAGAGCAAGAAAGTGGAAATGTTCAAGCAAATGTACAAGGAGGTGATTTACTACGATGGATACAGCGCGGGAAGCATTGTGCCGATTTTGGGCACTTTGCGCGCGATGTATTCGTTGTAGCCTGTCAATTTGGCAATTTTGGAGTGTTGATCGGGAATCTATCAAGTGAGTCGGGGCACCACTTTAGTGAAGTAGAGGATCGAAACCAATAATCTACTTAATTAATTTGTTGCTTACAACTAGCACAAATGGTTATACAAGTAGATCGAAATCTACGGCGATCCCGGCCGGTTACTCCCCCATCGGCGTTGGCTCCGCAGCCACCTTGTTCACTTCATCCTTGGAGCTCGACTTCGACGACGATTGCTCGTGCGACTGCTCTAGCTGCTGCTGTTGCTGCTGCTCCTTGATCGTCTTCTTCTGGGCCTCCCCGAACGGCGTCTGCTGCCACAGCGCCTCGAACTCCTCTGGCGAGCCACTGGAGCACACGGCCTCGTGCTGTCCCTCGTCGTCCGGACCCATGCGGTTCCACGTCGTGCGCAGCTTCTTGCCCTCGATCTGGCGCTCGTGCACGGCTTTCAGGCGTCCCGTCGAGTCTTCGTAGCGGCGCCGCGTACTCGTGACGCGCCGGCCCTTGTCGTCCACGATGGACGAGTCGCTGAAGGAGTAGGACGAGAAGGCTCGACGGTGCTGGTAGTCGGCGTCAGCATCTGAGCTCGCCTTTGCGAGGGGTTTGGTCGAATGTTGCTTGAGAGTGGTCTTGGCACTGTTCTTGTTGGTCTTGGTCTTGTTCGGGTCGTTGTCGCGGTCGACCGACTTGGTCTTGGGCTCCGTCTGCGTGTCCGATTGCATCGGCTGCGCTGCCACGTCACGGTGCTGCGTCTCGGGTGTCTGCTCACGTGCCAGCACGGGCAGGTCCCGGAAGAAATCGTCGTCGTCCAGGTTGCTGGGTGCCGCCAGCATCTCGCGACCCATGTCGAACGGGAAGCGCGAGCGCGTCATGAGGTCGCTCATGTGCTCGAGCTCCATCATGGACTGCTCCAGCGACGACATGGGGTACCAGAAGCGCGGTCGGACGAGATCCCACGAGCTGAACATGGTTGTCTTGGTTTTGTCTTGGTAGGTAGTCTTGGTTGTGGTGCAGGCTGTGGCCTTGGCTGAGTTGCTTGTTTGTTGCTTGCTGTGTAGTAGCTGGCAAATTTGGAAATGAGCCGAGCTGCGGGCCGTGAACTACTTCAGTGGTGGCAGCGGTTGGTGAGACGGTGGAGGCGATCTTCCACTTCAACATGTAGGGTGATGGGCGTCGAATGGGGGTCGACCGAAAAATTGTTCGTACCAATTGCAGAATAAGTACAATTTTGGTCATTTAGATAGGATTACTAGAATATTCTGGACACTTAGAAATCAGTACGAGACTATTTGCACTACTGTTCTGGTCACTTAGAAATGTATACTAGAATTTTCTGATTTGATGGTCACTTAGAAATGGGTACAAGATTTGTTGGGGATATCCATTCACACAATGTAGAGATCAGTTATAGTTGCAGCAATAGAGGACCACTAAGTGCAGTAGGTGTACATGCCATGAACAGCTTGGGGGCTGTGTTGTTTTGGGGATTAGAAATGGATACCTACACAATACGCACTATTTTTTTGGTCTTAAAAATGGACACGAGAATATTCGACACATTGTTTTGGTCACTTAGAAATGGTTTTAGAATTATCTCGTTTGTGAAAATGCATTTGGTCAACTTAGAAATGATACTAGGAAGAATTATGACGATACCCTTTCTCGTAGCTGGGTCGTTTGACGCAGTACATGTACAGGTAATTTCTCGCAGTGTATTCGCTGTCAGAATAGCTGTTTGAAGCAGATATATTCAGCTTCGTCCGAATCGAAACAAGTAGATGATTCCAGAAGCTAAGACGAAAGTTTGGTTTTGAGACACAACCCAAGTTTTCGCTGCACGTTCGACCCCTATTCGACAACATTCGATGCCCATCACCCTACATGTTGAAGTGGAAGATCGCCTCCACCGTCTCACCAACCGCTGCCACCACTGAAGTAGTTCACGGCCCGCAGCTCGGCTCATTTCCAAATTTGCCAGCTACTACACAGCAAGCAACAAACAAGCAACTCAGCCAAGGCCACAGCCTGCACCACAACCAAGACTACCTACCAAGACAAAACCAAGACAACCATGTTCAGCTCGTGGGATCTCGTCCGACCGCGCTTCTGGTACCCCATGTCGTCGCTGGAGCAGTCCATGATGGAGCTCGAGCACATGAGCGACCTCATGACGCGCTCGCGCTTCCCGTTCGACATGGGTCGCGAGATGCTGGCGGCACCCAGCAACCTGGACGACGACGATTTCTTCCGGGACCTGCCCGTGCTGGCACGTGAGCAGACACCCGAGACGCAGCACCGTGACGTGGCAGCGCAGCCGATGCAATCGGACACGCAGACGGAGCCCAAGACCAAGTCGGTCGACCGCGACAACGACCCGAACAAGACCAAGACCAACAAGAACAGTGCCAAGACCACTCTCAAGCAACATTCGACCAAACCCCTCGCAAAGGCGAGCTCAGATGCTGACGCCGACTACCAGCACCGTCGAGCCTTCTCGTCCTACTCCTTCAGCGACTCGTCCATCGTGGACGACAAGGGCCGGCGCGTCACGAGTACGCGGCGCCGCTACGAAGACTCGACGGGACGCCTGAAAGCCGTGCACGAGCGCCAGATCGAGGGCAAGAAGCTGCGCACGACGTGGAACCGCATGGGTCCGGACGACGAGGGACAGCACGAGGCCGTGTGCTCCAGTGGCTCGCCAGAGGAGTTCGAGGCGCTGTGGCAGCAGACGCCGTTCGGGGAGGCCCAGAAGAAGACGATCAAGGAGCAGCAGCAACAGCAGCAGCTAGAGCAGTCGCACGAGCAATCGTCGTCGAAGTCGAGCTCCAAGGATGAAGCGAAGAAGGTGGCGGCGGAGCCATCGCCGATGGAGGAGTAGAGACTTTAGCAGCTCTTCAAGAAGATCATTCATATCATACGTGTAGTGAAGCGCAAGAGCAATAATGAAGTAGGAATGTACGAGATGTGAACCGATTCATTCATCATTTGTTCTGCATGGATCAAACATGTGCGTGCACAAAGATCATCCCATCGCGGCTCGTCCGTGCAATCCTCTCGTATTCCCCTCCATCACTTTCGCTTCATCTACGTTACGCCAAGAAATACGCCGTCGATCCATTGCATGCGACCCTTCCAGGAGCGGTCCTCCTTCCCATTCCAATGCTCGACGCCAGACCGAAGGTTCCTTCCAGCTCGCAAGACCACGTACAAGTCCCTCTAGCCGACCAACTCGAGTGCACGTCCACCAATCCCATAACGGATACCCAGTCCAAACGCCCCCACTGCCTCGTGATCTACACAGGAGGCACTTTCGGGATGGTCCCCAATGAAAATGGTGTTCTTGCTCCAACCGGAGGCTTTCTGGAGAAGAAAATCAATGAAATGGACGAATTCAAGTTCGAGACCATGCCCCGCGTGACGGTGAGCGAGTGGGTCGAGCCAATTGAGTCTTCCAGTATGACTCCGGACGGCTGGGTCGCTCTTGCAAAAGAAATCGGGGAAAAGTACCAAGACTTTGACGGGTTTGTGGTACTCCACGGGACAGACACGATGGCCTACACAGCGTCAGCTCTAAGCTTCATGCTCGAGAATCTCGGCAAACCGGTGGTGATTTCCGGTGCTATGGTCCCGCTGCACTTCCCGAACAGTGACGCTCGTCGCAATCTCATCATGTCGGTCTTGTGTGCGGCGTCGTTGGCCATCCCCGAGGTCTGCATCTACTGGAACAACAAACTGCTGCGTGGTAACCGCGCCACTAAAGTTGCCAACACGTCGATGGACGCTTTCCACTCGCCGAACTTCACTCCGTTGGCGGAGACGGGGGTCGAAGCCATTGTGGATCAACAATTAGTTCTGCGATACCCAAGAGCCCGATTCCGCGTCTTCACGAGCGTGTCCGCCAGCATTTCGGTGTTTTATCTGGTGCCTGGGTTTGTTGCTGAGAGCATCGAGGCGTACATCGAGCGACACAATGCTAACAAGGAGGGTGACAAGCGTAAGGCTCTAGTATTTGCACTTTACGGAGCGGGGAACGCTCGGTTGCGTCAAAAGGGCTTTCTTCATCTCGTGAAGTTCGCCATTGAGTCGGGCATTCCGGTGGCCATCACGTCGCAGTGCTTACAGGGTCGAACTCAACTACACACCTACGCAACGGGTGCGAGTCTGCTGGACATGGGCGTCATTGCGTCCTTGGATATGACAATCGAGTGCTGTGTCACCAAGCTCGCTTATCTTATGGGTAAAGGCTACGAGGGTAAAGCTCTCAAGACGAAGATGGAGACCGACCTGCGTGGAGAGCTTTCCATCGCTGACTCGGTTGTGAATACCGAGGATATGAGCAGCACGGCAAGGCTGTTGTCCGTCGCTCACTAAAGGGTTCTTTGTGATATTTGAAACTTCGCGGTGATAGTTTGGGGTTGCGCGGCAGTACTAGAGGAATCTCAACGCGAGTAGGCTGGTGAATAATTACTTCGCATCAGGAGCTTGATTCATTGTGCCAGCGACTTCCAAGAAGCACTTTTGACGAGATAGAATGGCAGGTTGTTGACTATCAGGGGCTGGTTCAATTGTTTGGAAGCGTGTGAAAACTTACATACATGTACACGACGAAGAGCAACGAGCTGTTCAAGACGCTCGCGTAATTGACGACATTCATAGTTTGAGAGTCGAGATGCACATTCCTGTTTGTGAATAGAGACAGGGAAAAGATAAATCTCTCGCAGACCATCGTGTAAGGTTGCGCAGGTGGCCAAAATGCATTTACTAGTTACGATAAGAAAGAAAGTAGGAGGGCTGGCGCACCCACCACCAAAGCTTCGGAGTTCGAGAACAACCATGAATCGTCTGATACTCTTGAACTTCATTCAGCTTCGTTTTTGACAAGAAGCCGATTCTCGAGTCTGCTTAGTCATCATCCGCATACAGGGACGACTTGGACAGCAGGACTGGCATCTGGAACGGCTGACCAGCAGCAATTTTGCCTTCGATTTCCATCGCGGTTACTCGGAATTTCAGCCACCTGAAACACAGCAAGATCACGGGTTAGAACTATTCGCCTAAAGACGATGATAAGCAGAGTGGGTGTCACTCACTCTTTGACAGCCAGCACCGAATACGGTAACAGGTTCTCTGGGACTTCATCAGCAGTCGAGTGCTTCCCTGCTAGCGACTCCAGTTGACCCGACACCTCCGCAAGATCCAGCTGGGATAGAGTTTCATTGTCTTTTCGCTCAGCAGTCTCCGCTGTGGCGTTCTGGGTCAACACTTCTATCCACTCACGCTGCTCCTCAAACGTCGGGGCACAAAGCACAAACTTCTGGTAGCCGCTGTCCACGGAGAAACAGTTGAACAGCACCACGCGCGTTCCTTGTGAGTGGTCCAGCTGGTTCGACATTTCCGAGACCACACTGCCTATAACGTTGATTTCACGCTTGATAGGGCCGTGCTCACTGTCGGCATATCCTAGCTTGTTGTTCTGTAGCGAAAAGTACTTGTTTTTCCAAGTGTTCTTGTAGATGAAGCCCTGCTTCAGCAGCATGCCCTTCTTCTTCCACGTTGCTTTCATCGTTTGTTTCCGCAGAAGATGCCCGCTCTCGCTCTGACGATCGATGTACTTCTTGGCGGCGATGTAGATCGATTCAAGAAGTCGCTGGAACTTCGTCTGAATGTTAGCGTCCATCTTGGGCTGCAGCGGGATCGGATGCTTCACGTAGTCTTCCGAGATACTTCGTGTCTTATGTCGGTCTAGGTGGAAACTATCTCCGCTTTTATAGTCCGATGTTGGGGTGCTATGACCACTGCCAAATCCGCGACTATTAGGAGACGATATTGTCACTGACAAATTATTGCCTGAGTTCCGCGGAGACGGAGAAGGCGAGGACCGAGGAGATGAGCGCGGCGACGATGAACTAAGTCGTTTATGTACTGAGTCCATCAGATTGCTCGCACTGTAAGACCGCGAGCGTCTTGCATTGTCATTGTGCTCCTCCGTGCCAAGCGAGGAATTAAAGTCGGCCGCCACAGCATCAATTTGGCGACGGCTGTGCGGCGGTGTGTTCACAAATGATGCTCCCTTCTGCGTCCAGCCGTGTGACTTCATGGCCCGGAAAGCAATCAGCGTCTGAAAAAAGCTGCGCACCTCACGATGCCAGTGAAGGAACAGTCGAATAAATGACCGGAGCAGCTCAAATCGTAATTTGTCTGCATGCCGTTCTGGAAAGCAATCCCAACAGTTGTACAAGAACTCCAGGGTTGTCAATACGACTTGTGTGTGTTCCGAGTCCAAAAGGATGCGAAGTGCAGCACACAGGAAGCGGAAATCGAACGACGGTGGCAGTAAGGAGACTTCGTCACCTGCCGGAATCGAGTATTGGTCGTCTTGATGGAAATTCCAGCGGTCATTATTCTCGAGATGTGACAAGCGATAAGAGCTTAGACGAACACGCCAACTTCGAATCATGTACATCCAGACTCCGAGAAGTTCAACGGCCCCGATGACCGCCGTGACATCGTGAACGCTTGTGCTGCTCAGAAGAAACTTGGTCATGGGGTTAATCAGGCTAGAATTAGACAACATTGTACATGATAACTTGTACAGCGTCGGCGGCAGCCAGCCGGACTTTTGCGTCTTCAACTCTAAGAAAAACACCATCAACACTTGCGTATACCCAGGAAGATGAACCCAGCCAATCTTCTGGTTCAGAACGGCCAACGTATCAAGTACATACCATAACCACTGATCCACCAGCAAGATGTTGAGTGTGTTCGCTTCACCATTTAGCCGACGGAAACGCGATTTCCACGCTTCAGATGTCACCTCATACTTGTCTTCAGCTTCTTCTTCTTGATTACGAAGGGCCTTCTCACCGAACTCATCGAAAATCGCTTTGTGGAAACGCCGCCAATCAAGATGCGCCTCCAAGCCGTCCATGGCAAACAAATCTGCGTCAGCATTCATCCTAAACTCAGCGGCAAGTTCAGGAACGGGTTCATTATATGATTCCGACCAGAGTTGGTACAGCTCAACACCAAAACTTGGTAACCGGAAACACAGTACCGACAGCATTCTCGCTACGAAGAACATCAGATTGTTGTTCATCACACCACGAACCGATACTGTTTGAAGAACGCAAAACTTTGTTTCCACCAGCATCGCTCGCAACTTCAAGCCAAACTCCAGGTCCTTCTTTGAAACTTTATGCGTATGCTTGGTTCCCAACACAGTCGTCGCCACAGTAGAATCAAAACCCAGTAACGGTAAGTCACTCAATTCGGCTCGCTTGACTAAGTAGAATAGCAGCTCATAGAAAACATTTCGCAACGTGTAGTGTCGGACACGAATGTTTTCCAGAAGAAACTGCCACAACCGTAACAGAATATTTTTCGTTTCTTCCAGTGCCTCGGCAGATACGTAAACCCAAGACAGCATCGACGCTTTGTGCGAGACCTGCAGCATTTTAAGAATCTTGGTTGCCTTTCGCACCTTGCCCTCTTTGTCGTCTTTTTGTCGATTAGCCATTAGTTCCACCAGATCCTGCATCTTTTCGAGTACGCGCTGGGCTTCAACTGGAATAACCACTTTCGACTTGCGCAGGTTCTTCTTTGACCCCGCAGCGACTGCACCGACAATCACAGAGCTTGAGGAGGATATTCCGTTCTCGCTGTTCACTCCACAGCGAAGTTGCCGAACATCTGGGATGCGCTTAAACAGGATTGTACCATAGATCACTCCAACCTGGTGTCCCTTTAATGTGAGACTCTGCTCGAACTTGCTCGTGACAAATTGCTCCGAAAAACCCAACCCGTTCATTCCTTGAGAAGGATCCGCATCGTATTTCTTTTTCATACGCTCTTGAAGAGCATCTTCGAAGATTTTTTCCAGAGACAACCACGTTTGACCGAACAGGATCGTATTCTTAATTTCCTCGTCGAACTGGACATCCGTATTCGGCGTTGCCTACAATAGCAAAAGAAGATGCCTGCGTTAGTGTCTTTTCAAACAAAATTTAAAGAGCAGAATGATACAACAACATACCAAGGTGTCTTTTTTGTACTTTTCCAGCAAACTTAAAAATCCACCGTCTGGATCCGTCGACATTTGGCCACGACCGACTAGCAATTGGCGCACCTAGTCAAACACAACAACAAACAACAAACAACAAATTAAAAATGGTTCAACCGGCACTCCCAATCTTTCGCGCTTACCTCCAACGTAAGCGTCGCCGACATGAGCTCATCGAAAGTGCTATAACGCGTAATTGGGGGCAAGTAGTCGGATGACGTAGCCCACTCCACGGCCATCGGGTCTTGCGCAACTAACGAGTCAGTGGCCACTTCGTCCTCAGCCCCAGCTTCACCCTTCGGTTGAGTATTCGGTCTAGAGACTCGGGACGATAGGACTGCTAATCTGGCTAACGACTGGAAGCTCACTTCGTGGATATCTCCAATTTCGCGTTTGATCGCATGTTTGAGTTTGTTGCCCATGTAAAACTTCTCGTTCGTTCCAATGGTGCACTTGTAGCTCACACCAAATTTCTTGAGCGGCAATGACGCGTCTTCCTGGAAATCGTGTCCTTCGGGCCGATCCAGCTCGTTGGCGATCGCGGGCATCATGACGCCCACATCGCTCACCGAGATGTTCCATTCACTGCACTGCTCCATGTAGCAATTAAACACCACGCGTCCATTGTCACAGCCCACCAAGTGGTGGTCATGGTGCACGGGTCCCGTGGCGATGCTCCAAAGATCCACTTTCGTGTGTCCGATCAAGCTCTTGGCGTGGAACTTGCGGTTCGAGAACACTTTGACACTCAAGTACCTCTTCGTAAGTGCGTTCAGCGGCGCCTTGTACTCAAAGGCGATGAGCACGCCCTTGTAGTTCGGGTTCAGGTCGGCCTTGATCACGGGCGTGGCGTACGGAGCCTTCTCCTCGGTGTCGTCCCAGTAAAACTCGACGAACGGGTCGCTCTTGCCGCTGAACCGGCGGCCCTGCAAATTGCGGCACTGGATGCCGGAGATGCGCACGCGGAACAAACATTCCGCGTCGCTCTTGCTCTCCAGCGGGTCGAACAGCCGCTGCAGGAACTTGGGGCTGCGCCTCGAGGCGTCGGGACTGCCGCTGTACATTTCTCCGAACTCCCTCGTGGCCTGCGAGAGCTGGTTGAGCTCCTCCAAGCTGCGGATGGACAGCTGGTTCATCTCCTCCACAGTCATGTGCCTTGGGGAGCCGTTGAAGCTCGAGCGTTGGCTAGAACGCGCGCTCGAGTGCGCACTCATACTGTGCGCGTCGTTGGACTGCGATTTGATGGGGAAAGGAAGCGAATTCTGTGGGGAAAAGCAGGCAGCACAAGCACAAGACGCAGAGCAAGCGAGTGAGTGTCTGGTTGAAGGGGAAGGAGCCCTGGGGAGCCAGCAATTTACCTGTCGACGGCGTGTGGCGTCGCCTCTCCGCGCTCAACTGCCGACTGACTGCTCAGCACAAGATTTTTCCCCTGCCTGTTCAAGGGAATGCGAGGCTGGATGAGAGGTTTTGAGTGTGGAACACATGAAACAGATGACAGGAAGTTGAAGTGCGCCGCGTAATCATTTCGATGATGGCTACGGCTGCTTTACTGTTTACAGGCATGCGCTTGCACGTTGAGACTGATGGGCGTGTCGTACACGATGAGGACGCTGGCGTCCTGGAAGAGGCCGAAGTCGCTGTGGCGCGTGAAGTCGCAGAACCCGGCGAGCTCGAGATACGCGAGCAGAATGGCCTCGTCGAAGCCCACCTTGTGCACGTCGTACACGTCGATCTGGCCGCCGAAGATGATGGTCATGAACCACATGCGCTGCTGGTGAGGAATGCTCTCGTTGATGAAGAGTGTGGCCAATACAAAGAGGTCGGGTACGGCCACGAACAGCTGCCCGCCGGGACGCAACACGCGGTGCCACTCGCTTAAGGTGTGTTCCAACTCGTGCCCGACGCCGTGTGTACAGTGCTCCAGGACATGCGAGCCGTAGATAGTGTCGACCGAGTTGTCGGGGAACGCATACAGATTCGCCATGTTCATGACAAAATCCACGATGTCTCCGTCGTTGGCATCCACGATCCACCAGTTTGGATCCTTGACATGGCCGCCGATGTGGAGCCGGATGGGTTCTCCTGCAGCTAGCGCCTTCTGAACACGGACGACGTACTCGTCTTCGATGTTGTCGTCATCTTTTGCTGACAAAACAGGGATGCTGCGAGGCGCCACGACCGAAGACGATACGGAGGGGAATATGTGCATTTCTCTGGATAATCCACCAGCTTGCAGTCTTGATTTCCTCACTTGCCATGCAACTTTGATCGATTCCTCGAAGTTGTTCGTATACTTGGATGTGTCGAATAACGGGTATCGCAGACGGTTCTCTTCCACTTTCTGACGGAGCTTCCGAAGCACACGCTCATGCGTAGCCAAATACACTGCGACTTCGACATACTCCTTGATAGAATTCACCACGAGGTCGCGCAGCTCCAGTGACTTTAAAGCAGAGCTCGTAGCGCGATTGCTCATCCGATCTCCTTCTAGTGTGACAACGGGTACTCCAGCGCATAGCGCGTCGAGAATGGTCGTATGACCGTTTTTCAAAGACGTGTCGAGGATGAGATCTGCAGCGCGCTTCCTCTTTGTATGGTCAATCCACGGATCGAGATCCGAGGAGATTAACCTGTTGCCGTTGATCCCATGAGCCTCAGCCTCTGCTCGAAGGTTCGCGATTGCCCCTTCATGGCCAAAGTATTTAATAAACCACATGATGCTGGACGGGACTTGAGCTAGAATCTCCATCCAAGCGCTGAAAATGGAGGGATCCATTTTCTGTGATGTACAGCAATTGACAACACAATGCACGTCGTTAGACTAGTAAAGCAGTCGACATGAAATATCCCACCTACCTGCCAGTTGCTAAACGTGGCAAAAACGAAAGTTTTGTCGTTTCTTCCAAGTGCGGAAAGCGTCGGTCGCTCGCCTTCCAGAGTATGACCAAGCATTTGGAGGTGGTCGTTGACAATGTAATGCGTCGGCAAAAGCAACAGCTTTTCTGAAAATCCGGCTGCACTCGTTTCAGGCGGAGTAGCCACACTGTCGCTTATAATGAAATCGATGGATGGATTGCCGGTAGTCATCGGATACCCGAGATACGCCACTTGAACAGGAGCTGGTCGGTGTGCGAAAATGCTGATTCCAGAATGAAGCGTGTGCCCGTTCAGATCCATAAGCACGTGGATTTCATGCGACTGAATGATCTTGGCTGCATCCAGCGGGTTCTTACCTTTAAGAGAGATCATGAAGTCAACAGTCCGTGAAATGTTCCGGCTCCACCAAGACGGAGCATCCGAAAGCGAAAAGCAGTACACTATTGTCTGGTGATCGGGACTCGACAGCAGCGCTAGTAGACCTCGTATCAATGAGGAAATCGGGTGCACACCGAAATCAGATGACACAAACCCGATTCGTAGCCCTGGTGTTCTCATCCTTAGATCTGTGCGTTCGTCACAACAAAGTCGCTCCGTTGTCGCATCCGACTCCTTGTACGCTCGCCGACGAAGCTCGGCCAACATTCTAGGCGGTAGTTCAGCAACGTCAAACGCATTCATGTCTGGCAGTTGTCCTATTCGCAGAGTGTCTTCCATGGTTCTCTGCAATTGCGCCAACGAGTTTTCTCGCTCTTGCCAACCCGCCATCCAGTTCCTCGCCTTCAGCAGCGCGTACATGTTTTGAACGGACCCTTTCTGCTTCACTCCGATCTCCAGTGCCTTCACCGCTTCCGGCAGCCTTTTGGCATACAAATAGCAGTTCCCGAGATGCACCCAACTCTCCACATCGTCTTCATTCACTTTCACCGCTTGCTCAAACGTTTTCGTCGCATCCTCCAAATCCCCAAGCGAGTACTGTGCCACTCCCAAATACTGGAACACGCTCGGGAAGCTCAAGTCCTGCAGCACTATAGCTCCCATACACTCAGCACAAAATTACAATCCTCCAGTTGCAACCTCCTGCTCACCTTCTCTATTGTCCTCCTGCACCACCTGCTGCGCGATCTCCTTGAGCTGTACCATGTCTCCCCTCGCATACAAATTGCTCAGCACCTGGTTCACCTGCAGCGCCGAGGGCGTCTTCAGATCCAGCGCCAGCCCCATACATCTCTCCAGCCACAGCAACAAGCAGCAGCAACGCAGCAAGAACGCAGCGAACTCCTTCATTCTTCGAGCGATCAAAATGGAGATGTGCATCTCTTAAAGATACATATAGGCTGTTGCGTAGGTTCCCTCTCAAACAGCCTAAGTTGGATCCAAAGAGAAGAGAAGGCGCCACTTCTTCTTTCGCGCCCGACTGCGCAAGTGGAAACGAGGACGGCAGGCAGTTGGACTGGACGGCATGCGCGACGTCATCGCCACCTTGAGACCAGGTATGTGTACCCCACACAGACGTACTACATGACAGCAGAGCGCTGTAGAACGAGCGCCGTAGCGGCGGGGGACTGAGGCAGCTTCAACTAGGAAGTGTAGCCATCTGCTGGACTGACCATCACTCTTTTATCTTGGTTTTTGTATGGGTCAGAGTGTGCAACCGCTGGCGACGCGTCAAGCTCTTCGGACGAGGAGGTGGACGTGCAACTACTGGACTCGGCGGCCAAGATCGACGACGCGTTGGAGCAGGAGCAGCTGTCGTCCACGGCGTCGCAGGGATCAGAGGACGAGATGAGTGGGAATCAGACGGACGAAGTGGAGCAGCTCCGTCGTACCAATGACCATCTACGCAGTGAAGTGGCGGACCTTACGAGCGCGCTGCTGGCGCGAGATCTGGAGCTTGTGAGGCTCCGCGAACGCTGCCAGTTTCTTACGACGGCAGTGGAGCAGCAGGACGAGGTGATTGCCAAGATTTACGCGGCCACGACCAGTAATGAAGTGGTGAAAGGGTCCCTTGTGACGGCCTTGCCGGTCCCAACGGCGGGGAGTACATTGGCAGGTGGATTGAGTGGTGGGTTGACGGGTAAAGGCAGTAGTAGCTCGAATCAGAAGGAAATCAGCAACGTGCCTATCTCCATGAAGAGCTATCCTGGCGCAGTGGGCATGGCGGAGCCTGCGCAAAAAATGCTGGAAGCTCGGCTCGATTCGATGGGGTTCCAGGGTGACAGCGTATATAAAGCCGTGGAATCGCTTAGAGAGAACGTACATACCGAACTTGAAAAGCTCAGCGAAGATGTGGTGCGGCTTGACTTGGACCAACTACCGTACACACCGCGTGCGTCTACCAACTCGAACAACCGTGTCGGCAGTGCTAGTGTCTACAGCTCGAGCAGCACAGCGACGGCGTCGTCGTCGTCATCATCACTCTTTGGAGATGTGGGGGAACTTGTATCGAAGCCGCCGCGGTCTTGGATTTCTCCACGAAGTATTTCGATTGTCAAGCGGCGTCCTTCACTCGAACGCCAGGACAGCAGCCCCACTGAGGAAGTTTTTGCTCGGTCAGCAGGGTTCCTTCGTAAGTCAAACCGTACCATGTCGGGACGACTTAGCGTAAGCGACCTCGGCCTTCTCCATAACGATGACGAAGATCTCGACAACAACCAATCTCCTCCACAAGTAGTGCCCTCGAGCGCTCGTGGTCGACTTGAACACACCAGTGACGATCGTGATGATTGCCTCGGCTTTGGAGATAGTGGAAGTTCGTCAGTATCTACAAGAAGTCGAAGCCAGCGAAATCTCTTCGCGGACGTTGATGAAGCAGCAAATGCCAAGAGCAAGCAGAAGTCTTCCAGATCCGACCCTGCTGGTGATAAAGAGGATGAGGACAGCTTGACCTACGGTGAGTTTCTGCAGCGGATCAGTCAGCCGGCCTCCAGAGATATCTTGGACAAGATACGTATGTTTGTGGGATCGATATTGGGCCCCCGTGGTGATGGCCGACCCCCACGCTCATCTGACTACGTTGAATACGACTTTTACGGAACACACGAGTTTCGTCGCCGATGCAATCGCTTTTTTGAGAACATGGAAGACATTTTGCTGAACCACCCGGCCTGGCGTCATGCGTCCGAGGCCAAACTTGCCAAGGCGCGTGACGGCATTGAAAAATATGTGATGGATAAAGTGTCCGACATTGCGTTTAATCAGTTGAAGGAATGCCAGCAGTGGATGGAGGAGGATCAAACACTTCTTCGCCGCATGCAGTTACTATCTGTACGTGTATATTACAGATGAACTATTTGTTTGCAGTATGGTGTGGCACTTAACTAATTTGTATTCGTTTTTGTTGTGCATTAGTTTATCACACCAGCGATGTTAGACATCAAGCCCTGCATGCGCAATGAGGTTGTCTGGTCGATGGCCGAAGATGAACTGCGACGTATCAACTCGTTCCGTTCGCCGGGAGACAAGATCAATTGCATTGTTCGATGTTGCAGCGTGATTTTCAGTGTTCTGAACTTGTCTCGAGGGGATTCAGGCAGCCGACCGGGTGCAGATGACTTCCTGCCGGTCTTTATCTACATCGTATTGCACTCGCAGATCCCTCGACTATACTCCAACTGCGAGTACATTTCTGCATACCGGAACCAAGCTGATTTGATGTCAAAGTAAGTGCAGACTAAAGGGTGCCTGCCAGATATCTTACTTTATTTGACGCAACTCTGTTCTTTCATTTGGCTAGAGCTGGGTACTGTTTTGTGAACTTGCGGAGCGCAATCGAGTTTATCATGGTAATGGATGGATCCATGCTGTCCATCTCAAATGACGAATTTCAACGGTACGGCAGTGAACTATTAACTTTGATTAAAGTTTTGACATGCTGATTATTTTCTATACGTGAACTCAGGCTATATTCTGAACGAGAGAAGCTTTTATTGAAGTCGTAAACTGCAGAGAGGAGTGCATGTGCGTGCTATTTCGTGGTTATACATTAAATTGAGTAACATTTGGAAAGGGAATACACGAGTATAAGGTTGGGTGTCGTGTGAATTCGATGGAATGGAACAGGCACTGAAGCGCTTAAAAACATCGCGGATGTGCATGTGATACCTGAAAGTACAAATCGGGTCGTGCTCGGCCGTGTGGGTGGAAGTTTATTAATCCGATCAGCATACCTGTGAGTGGCGCAATCCACTGCAAGGTGATCACAAGAATCGTTATCGCCACATCCCGAGATTATCTGCAGATCGTCACTTTGGAACGGCTAGCTTCCGCAGTCAGCTTATTTTTTAATTTGCTTCATCAGTCACACGTCAGTTCCCCAGACTTCAGCAATGAACATTAGACGCTTCGTCATCACGATTGCCGTTGGACTTTTCTCCGCCAAGGCTGCTTCAATTGACCATGACGAAGTGGAACCATTCGCCCAGCCTGATCCTGTTACGATATCCGAGAAAGCTGCGCTCAAGTTTAAGCCTCGACTTCGTATCGACGCAGGGTGTACACCTTTTCCTGCCGTGAATGCAGCAGGCGAGATCAGTGGTGGGCTTAAGGGATCCGGAGGTGCCGAGGGATGCGAAATCTCACTTCTGGGCTCTCAGGTTTACGGCCGTGCTGGATGGTACAACGATGTCTGGGCTATCATGAACGCTTGGTATTTCCCGAAAGGGTTCTGGGACGCAAGTCCATTTTGGCGGCACCACTGGTCTAGTGCTGTTGTGTGGATCGACAACCCCGAGCTCGAAACTCCTAGGGTGTTGGGACTGTCGTTGTCGACCTCCAACACCAAGTACGACACGCAAACTTCTACATCCTTCATTAATGGCACAACCCCGGTTTTGGTGCATTATACGCCAGGTCTCCGCAGTGCTGCATTGATGGCCATCGACGTCACTGCTGGTGAGTTCCAAGATCTCATCATGTGGGAGCAACTCACGGATGCCGCTCGATCTGCGCTCAATAACAACGATAACTTTGGACGTGTTGATGTGCCGCTAAGCGATGAAAACTTTCCGGAGTGGCTCGAGAAGGCCTGGCTGATGTAACTTTCGAGAGCGATTACAACTATTCTACTTGCCCCATGTTGGCTAATTTCCTGAACTAACATGATAATGGTACCTTCGTGCAAATATCCTATCGAGGGTTGAAAACAAACCAACAACTTAACTAATGCTAAGAAGAATAAGGTAATTGTAGTATTAGTCTTCAGCCAGAAGAGGCCGGTGCTCTTCTTGCCGCTCCGCTTCTACTTGTGCTTCCTCGATAGCTGAGGGGTGGCATGTACTGAGTACCTGAAAACATGTCGGGTCGTCCCACAAGACCTCAAGCTCGCCTCTAATCTTGGCAAACACCAGAATGGTGAAAAGCATGGCGGGAACAATGTACATGAGTGCTGGCTGACCGGCGACAACATTTCGGAACGCTATAGCCATGATATTCGCCATCATAAGACCGAATGCGTAGGCGCAAGTGGCCACACAAAAGTATCCACGTGAAAGTGGCTGGCTGCAGCAGTAGTCGTAACGGATGCAAAATGCGACCAGCAGCCCAGGGATGATGATATCTCCCAGACCTAGCAAGGCCTCACCTCCATACACTGAGAATGTCAACGGGACACTGAGTACCATGGGTGTCGGCTGCCGCACCACCTGGCCTCCATCAGCAGCCTCAGTTCCAAGACGAGTACTTCCACCTCCAGCAGCCACATCCACCATGACGTTGGAACCGAAAACTAGAGGCGACACGTAGACGAAGAACACGTCGTAGACAAACGCCGCGGTCAGCAAACTAGTGGCCACGCGCAGATTCGGCAGACGCACTACATCGATGAACACGACACACACCGCCAAAGCCATGAAATCTTGAATGGGCCAAACCCAGGACTCTGAGCGCGCCAGAAACCAACAGATTCCCAACGCGGGGGCAATCAATGTCACGAGAAAAAGCAAAAACGCTTGAAAGTTACTGCTGTTCGGAGACGCCAAGCGAGACACGAGAGGCAGCGTGAATACGTGCGAGAGTGCTGCACTAGCACCAACTGCGAATAGAACGCTGAGCATGAGAGCCAGGTGCACATAATACAGTAACACCAACAGGCTGGACGCGCCGACCAGGAAGTATACTGCGTGCTTGCTGCTGAGTTCCAGCCTATCCTCGTCCAAACTCACGTACTCGTTCGCTCCAGTCGTAGACCCCGCCAGAGTCGAGATCGAGCTACTAGACGGACTGCGGTCCAGTCTACCCGCCAGTGTCCGCGCTACCTTATCGTACGAAAGCTGCCGCTCCTCACTGCAAGAATAATACGCAGCGATCACGACTGTAAGCACTCCAAGCAGCCACGTTAACGCCATCGAGAAGTTCCATGGCGTTTCCTCCGTATTGAACGCCCACACAAAGACATCTGTATCTCCAATAATGCTCGCCACATCGTCAATCCGGTTGCCGTCCTGGAACGCAACCAGCAGCACCGGAATGGTGACCTCCATCTCTTCCGTTTCCACATCTCGTGGCGGCTGCATCTGCAGCCAATTGCTAGTAAAACAGCACGCCTGGAACTCATTCACCGCCCTCTTTCCCGTCAACACACACGTGCTGGTCACGCACGCGGGTTTGGACGAACACGTCCAGGCCGAGAACGGGTCGGCCAGTTCCGGGAACGCCGAACTGTTGGTCGTCACGGTCTCTTCTCCAAGTGCACAGTCATAGTACGCGCCGTCCCTCGTCTCCAGACTCGTAGCCACATAAGCAGCAGCAATAGAGTCCCGAATAATTACCAGCGACGCCTGCGCTCGCTCCGCAGCCACCGCCTGCTGCTCTAAAGAGCAAATGACACTGCGAGGGAGCAGCAGCGCCGAGTGCGTCGGCAGCGTCGCCGATTCGTCGCCCAGAGGTCTCGCAGCCTTGCAATCTTCCGTCATCTGAGCCTGAACAAGTATCCGCCTCTGACTGGGTGTGGATGAGGCTTCGTTCACTTGGAATTGCCCTGAGGCGCTCAAATAGGACGACGAAGGCCACGAAACGCGCGGCAATTGGGCGCCGAAGGACGCGACAGCCACGCGGAACTGCTGCGAACTAGTGGGCGACATGGTGCGTAGTTGTAGCACGTCGGTGGCCTGCGTCGGAGGAAGCAGCAGCGCCAAGAGCGCTAGCACGCGTAGCGGCATCCTCTTCGTCTACACAAGTTCAAGTGAGCCCGATGTTTCGAGCGCAACATGTTTTCAGCCAATCATATTTCGTAAAACTTTCTTTCAATAAAAAGGAAAGGACACCTTCCCGTCCAGGTTTCCCAGATTATATAATTACTCAGATTTCTGATCCTCCAGGTATTCTCCAGGGTTCCGGCCACGTTTTCCCCAGATATCCTTATATAGAGTGGAATCAGACACGCGTAATCTATCCCGTTCGGATATATTACTCGACCAGGTATTTTCCAGTTGGAGATCCCTGGAGAAAGCATGTGTGCGAGACTTGAGCAAAAGTCAAAGTGACGGCAGTATGACGTCGCTGACCAGAATTCAGCCAATCAGTATTGTGCCGTATTACCAGGTATTACCCAGCGATAATACTTGGACAATACATATGTGCTCTACTTGTGAAAAATCTGAAGTGAATCCAGTTGAGCAGTGTCGACACCCACCTCTTGGCTACTTTCTGGTACAAAATGTACCAAATGGACACAGGTATTAACCAGTTATTTTCCAGGTATTGTCCATGTATTGAATTCACAAGCCTCAATACCACCTATTGCTCTTCTTCTGGCTAGCTAGCTCCGCTTCATCTTCAAAATTGCATGCAGCATCGCCCAGCGCAGCTTTCAAGCCTGAAGCCGACAAATCACTTGGAGCTACATCACTGACACAACTCCAAAAGAAGCGACACACATAAATGCCGCAGCTGTCGCTGTCTTTCTGGATCGGCTCCATTATATCCAGCAGCGAGTAAGTCGCATCCGTCAGCGCCTTCGCTAAGATCTCTGATGCTAATGCTTGCAACGTCTTTCGGTTCTTCTTGCCATTCATGCTGTCGTAGACTTTCACTTGTTTGGCGGCACGATCAATTACGAGACCACCCCAGTGGACTCCACCCAAGTTTACAGGTAAAAGGACAAAATCTTGCACTTCAACACCCCTAATAATCGTGCTGAGCGTTTTTTCGCTGTACCCACTTTCTCCACGTGTTGGGGGAAGCACCACAGTCATGTTGTTCTTGTAACTACCAAGAAACACAGTGAAAGCACGCATAGCGTTATCGTTTAGCCAAGCGGAATCTCTGAAACGAAATAAATCGTTGTAGGTCAGATCAAATCCGAATCCTTTCACAACAGCATGAGGCCAGCATTCCAGTAGGTTCACCAATGTAATTTGCGATTCTGTTGGGTCATCCATAGAAGCTTTCACGGACCGGCCAAGCCACGTACAACACAGCACTGCATCCCTACATGCTGCTTGTAGGTTCCACAAGAACTTCATAGCTTCCAACTGCTCTCGAGTGAAGCGACCAAATTTCTCAATAGTTACTACGTAACAAGCCACCTCACCCAATCTTTCCCTGTCACTGTCCAATTCAAAAGATGCATCACTAGCGAGCCCCCGTTTTAGCTGATGAAGTGCATCGTCAATGACCGACTCTACCAGCCTAAATCGAACTCTGTCTGGCACGAATTCTGGATCAGTAGACCATTTGACCAGCTTGGTTTTGTTGCTCATCTTGACTTGATAAGTAGCAAGATACGACCCAACCTCACGTACTCCTGGCATAATCTCTCGAAGGCTCGCGACAACGTCACAAACATCGCTATCACGAAGAAGGCCTCTTAGTTTCATACCCTGGTTGTATTCTTTGTGAGCAACCCGTGCCTTCTCCTTCAGCACTGCACGGTTCAATTTGGGCCGCCCTACTCGTCTGACATTGCCCGATAGTTTCACAAGTGGAGCTGAAGTGGTTACATTGCCACCACTAGTAGCCGAGCGTGTATCATGCTCGGCGATTTGAGTAGCAGGCTCATCATCAGGTTCATCATTGCCCTTGTCCTTTGACTCATTCCCGCTACCATTGTGCGTGTTTGTGGTATCAGGTGGATTGTTACTGGCGTCACAGTTGCCCGAAGCATTACCCGTGTCATCATCACTGTGGTGCGAGGTGTGGGGCCCAGCTTGGGTTACCTCTTTATCAGTTATGCGACCTTGGCGCAAATTGTACCACCACGTCTCCATTGCTTTCAACGCGGACTCAAACTGATCATCTGGGAAGCGCGCGAGCTCTCCACCAATCCGTACAAACGCTTGTTGGGCACGACGATACTTCTCTGCTTCACTTAGCCCTGAAGACCCGGTGCCAGTGATTCGCTTCGCCTTGAATATCTTCGCAACAAACGGATCCGCTACCTCGGACAGTTGCTGCGACTCTGCCCAAACCATCTAGCAACAAAACACTTTAGTTAATACTAGAAACGAATAAACCTGGTCAAAACCTGGATAAAATTTGGGCAATACCTGGGTGCAATGGCAGCGAAAGGAACCATGAACGGGTGACCACATGCCTTCTTGTAGATCATGGCATGCCTGCACGGAAGCTTCATGGTCTGGGCAAACGCGCAGTCACACGTTCAGCCTTCCTTCTCGAGGAGATACTCGTGTTCGCCACGCTGCACAGTTATCGTTGCACCATTTTCTTTAAATGCGTAGTGTTCAGCAAGCTTTTTGTCTGTAGCAAGATCGTACTGGGTTTTGATCGCCGTAGCTACCCAACGTGTCGTCATCCAAGGACGACGTTCATCTCTTCGGAGTAGGAAATATCTCGCAACGTCCCAGGCATCTCAATCTTCGATCGATAACCTTCCTCCTTGTGGCGTTGAAACTCCAGCAAAATCTTCAGGCTAGTACGCATCGTATGATGCCCTTTGAGTTTGCGCTTCAGTTTTCCGAAGAGACTCTCCACTCGATTGTTCGTGTGATTGCTGAAGTGCGGCAAGTCCACTCGATGCGCCATCACCCACATGACAGCGTCGGCATCCCAGTTCTTTTCGAAGTACGCCCACAGCTCTGTGCGATCACCTCTACACGCCAAACTCTTGAACTCGTCGCGATGTAGGCAGTAGTCCTCAACTGTTCTTGCGTAAGTCATGTTGGTGATAGTGTGCTTCATCTGCGTGAGAACAGATTCTTCATAGGTGCCAAACTTCTTTGAGCTGCGAATAACGTTATGGAGCCATTTAATCACGTGAAAGTGACAGAGAAGAATGCGAGCCTCCGGAAGCTTCTTTCGAATCACGTCAATTTCTTGCATGTCCTTATCCACGATAACAATACGCACAAAACGCCAATGCTCATTAGCTCGCTTGAAGTGATCCAAACTTTTCCCCATGTGCCAATCCGAATTCGTCTCCATTAGCGAGTACTGCACTGGCTGACCTTGGCCGAATTGATCCATCGCAACAATACTCAAGAGCTGGTAGTTGTATCTATTCATAAACCCGGTTAATACCTGGACAAAACCTGCACAAACCCTGGAACATACGTTCACCACCTATAGCAAAGAAACTCACTTGTTCGTCTTGTGCGTGCAGTCCATTTGAAGGACCTCCGGAAAGCTGTCGAGCATCGCACGCATATGCCCACTTGCGAACGAAATCACTCCGGTGTCACCGCGTGCACTTTCGTTCACCGTTGCCACGTTAGCATGAGACTCCTGGTTAAAGTCCAAGATCATTTCTGCAACGGCGTCGTCATCAGAGAGTTCAACACCTAGATATGGCACAGTTCACACTTTGTCAGTATAATACGCACACAAGTACACACGAGCAAACCTTACCGGACTTCTTCATCCGCGAAATCAAGTTGCGAACGTCTCCCTCACCAACAACACCAGGACTGACACACACGTTAGAGCTGTCGCCACCAGCTAGAGGTCCAACGACACGCAAAACGGCATCCCGGACAAGCTCACCCTCGCAATCAGCGTTAAGATCGAGTTCGACAGCGGAACGATCCGCAGCGCCGCAGATGTTGAACACCACGACATACCCAGCGGCACAACCAAGCCCGATATGCCCGTTGACGCAGAGCTCGGTGGTCAGATTGGGGCCGGGTCGGTTGCTGTCGGGGTGCTCGACAGCCACATGCACTCCTACACCTATCTCGACAACTAACTCCAGTGCCAACACTGAGACTGGCACTGTAGTGCTGTCTACACTGCCTTCGGTCTCTGTGGTAATGAGTTCTACAGTCGCGATCAAAATACGATTCGGGGTGCTGAAACACTGATATCGCCTTGAACTGACGCATGTCGTGCACACTACCGGGAGATCCCACAAGCATTTTGCTGATAAGTCTTCTGTCATCACAAATAAGCTGAGCAGACATGCAGTATACGCTCTTCCGGCTAAAGTAGTCCTCTGGATCCTGCTGTGGCTTGAACGCGAATGGGAACGCCGTTCCATCAATTATTCCGCAGACACCTCTGAAACGAGACTTGGTTTGAATACGACTTGCAATTTCTTCTCTTTCAGCGCTTGTTGGCCAGTACACGAATTCTGGGAGAATAGAAATAACAGCATCCGTTACTCGTGCGACCTTGGCTACAGTCCCCTCTCCAACCCCGAAGTGCTGGTTGATTGCATCGTATGAGCCACCTCCACCCCCAGTCGACAAGAACTTTAAGAATATAAAGATCTGCAGGGCGACGAGAAGTTGGCCTCTGCCTGGCGAGACCCGTCGGTGGAACGCGGGCAAGCTTTCGAGCCTCGCCAGTAAGGAGAAAAATGTAGACTTATCCATGCGAGCTTCTCGTTTGAAACGGACGTCATCTTGGCCAAACGCGGCTGCAGCTGTCCATGACCCCACTTTGTGCACAATTCCTCGCTCCGCCCAATATCGTTTCGCTTTCAGGTACTGGTACAGCTCTGGTAGAACTGGGAGGGCCTTCCACAAGCAGGATCCTTTGTGGTAATGGAGGAGAAGTGTTCTCAGAAGTTGCAGGTTCTCCTGGCGCTCAGAAACGCGAGGCATCTTATGGTAATTCTCGAGAATGTGCAAATGGGGGTCCTCACGCAGGTCCGAACGAATCCAGTCCTGATTGGCTGCTCAGGATTCTAAAGGAATACATTCTGTAAGCTACGTGAGAACCACTAGTGTTGTGTTGTGCTGCGAACTTCGCATTTCGCATTTAGCCCGTTTTATGTCCAACTGTTTCCTTTTGAGCACCCTTCGCGTCCAGTTATTTCAAAACAGGAAATTTCCAGGTTTGAGTCCAGGTATTTTCCAGTTGTAACTAAAAGCAGTTTACTTACCGTCATTTTTCTTTTTGCTCACAGCCACTCAGTTGGAGGGAGGAGCGTGACACGTGGCCGACGGCCGGCAGCACCTACTGAGGACACTGGAGCGCCCTCGAAAGACCCCACCATGGCGCGGACACTCAAGATGGCGATGATCAAGGCGCAGATGTTGGAAGAGGCGCGCAAAGAGGAGGAGGCTCGCAGACTCGAGGCAGCCCGGCTTGCCGCCGTGACGGATGCTCGCACCCGCGCGGAGAGATCCCAGGCACGCCAGCGTGTTGATGTGGTCAGTTTGGCCCTCACGCTGTAGGTGACGAAGAAGATAGTCTCAGCGAGGATAAGGATGGGGATTCTGCGGACGCTCTGAAGGAGGTAGCAGGACAAGAAGAAGATGCAGACGAAGGTGTGTCTGAAGCGTCGGGAGAGTCGGAGGAGAAATCCGTGGGGGAGGAGGGGGAAGAGAGTCAGGCATCGGACCAAGAAAACGAGGAGGCGAATAGTAAACAGACAAACCAAGTGCGGCAGACTGGTGCGATCCGGCAAGGCAAAAAGAGGTTGGCTTCCATGGTTGAAGACGAAGGGTTGGTTCAGGCCCCCCATTCAAAGCAGAGCACGACTCCTGGGCGGACCTCGAAGTAAGTTTGAAGCAGTACATGAATTCTACGCGTCAGAAGATCGTGATTAATGAGGTGATCCGAGTTTCGCGCCGCAATACCGATCTTCGTGCACAAGTACGTTTCAATAGCCGCCCTGATTCGGAGATCCCGTTGGTGCCCGTTGAAATGGAGCCATTTCAGCGGAAATATATCTGCACTCATGGCTGGCCAGAGCGTGAGCGATCGTCGGGCAAGAGGACTTTTCACACTTTACGCCGCACCGAGTGTCCGTTCCAGATGCTGGCCCAGGTCACGAAGAAGACCGATGGCACGTGGTGTATTAAGATGAAGCGCGAGGTATACTCTCACAACCATTTCGTCTCCGAGGAAGTCTACAAGTATTATCCAGGTATTCGCCAGGTTCCTGCTGATTCTCCGCTTATGCCCGGGATAGAGTAACTGGTTGATGCACAAGCTGGGACTTCTAGTGTCTACGACTACATCCGGAGCAACTCGAATCATTGTGTCACTATGGATACCCCTGAGCGTGAGGCTTCGACTGCAGCACTCTCAGAGGCAGTGCTTCTCGACTGCAGTGTAGGTGGTGGTGGAGCATGGGCCCCACCAGCGCTCGTGAGCATCGACCCTCTTCCTGATCTGCTTGCCAACGCCGTAGATGTCCTACCTGCTCCTCTAGTTCGATTCTGCTCATATCTGCGACACCATGCCACAGTCATTCCACAGCCTAGTTTCAGCCAATCATAGGCATCATACATGGAGGAGGGAGTCCAATCAAACCATTTCTGCAGTCAGACTTCCATTACCCACCTCGCGACATAGGTAATCGAATTGTGATATTTTAATCTACAAGATTGGCTGATTGACCAATTATGTCGCGTTATTCGGTGTAGGATCATTCACACCTACGTGAGAATCACTACTAGTGTTTCTCACAGTTCGCAGGTTGCAGGTAGGTTAAAGTAGCCAATCAACGGATACCTGCAGTTTGCTAGCCGTGAGGAACTCTGAAGACACTAGTTTCTTATTTTAGCTAATGACAGCAAGTTTTCCAACACAACTGTTTCTTGCTGTACATATACGAATGGTTCGCGAAGGCACAAGAGCAGCGGCAGCGCTTTCCTGGAGGTATCAGCTCTGAGTCGAGTGCTAGAGGAGGCTCTCCTCGGATATGGCCCCACATCTAGGTAGACCTACAAAATGTTCAGAGCCATCAACGAATAAGGGTCACATGAACCCATTCAGGTAGCAAGGATACCGCCCCACATATCTTGCTCAACTTCAATACGAATCCCAGATGCTCTATAGCCAGCGACTGTCAGTAAAACTATAGCCCCACAAATTGAATGGGCGGGAAAATCAAAGGCAAAGGGAACCGCGTGCCGCCCACCTCGACCAAATCCCCCAAGCCCCCCAAGCCACCATGCCCTCCAGTGCGCCGGCCTCCACCACCGCCAAGAAGGCGAAGGCAGCCGCGCGCCCTGTGCTGCCAAGGCCAGTGGACATCCACGCGGCTACAAGCTTGCACCGCACCACGTTAGACGCCGTGATGAACATAACGTCCAACGCGGGGGGGACGTCGGAGTGGTGCATGGCTGTACGTCTGCTGCCTTCATCCTGTTGTGCCCGAAGTGCACCAATCCCACAAGGTTGGACACGAGCCACGAGCGCTGACGCTGCTCGACGGCTGGATGCCGCACGGAGCTTAGCGTGCGTACGGGCTCTTTCTTCACCATGAGTAAGCTGCCTCTGCGCAAGCTCGTCCGCTTGCTATGCCACTGGTGTGCGTGACGAAGGCCGCCAAAATGGTGGCGGTGCACGAGCAGCCTGCCGTGCAATGGTACACGTATTGCAGGGACATCTGCTCGAAGGAGACACTCTCAATCCCAATGCAAGTGGGCGGCGAGGGCCACGACGATGAAATTGACGAAACCTCGCTGAAAAAAATCAAAGTACAACCGTGGACTCCACTTCCCAGACTACTGGCTTTTCGGTGGTGTGGAGCGAACCACCAACCGTTGGTTTGGTATTGTGACGTACGAAGATCGCACGAAATCCACCCTGTCAGAACTGATCAAGGAACACATCAAGTCCGTGTTCGTATGTGTAGCCATTTCACATTTCTATAGTGAAACTAACTTTGATGTTTGTATAGGATTGCCGCACGACAATCATATGCGACCAGTTTGCGTCCCTACGTTTCGGTGAACGGGAAGCACACTCTCCAACAACCGCCACCACAACGGCATGAACTATACCCACCTGTGGGTTAACCGCAGCGAAACCTACGTGGACCCGGGAACGGGGGCCCACACGAATCGCGTCGAGGGCGCGAGGGAGATCCGTGTGAAGCAGTACATCAAGGCCATGAGGGGAATGAAGAAAGCCTTGCTGCCCATGTACCTCGACGTGTCCTTGTGGCGCGGCTGGTTCACGCCGCCGCAATCAACGTCGACTGAGGTGCTGCGCCTGCTGGTGACGGGAATCGTCAAGTACTACTACTAGGCAAGTACATGTAGTAGGGTACCCGTAATTAATTTGTAGTTTGCATCCTGAAAGTTTAGTATCATCTACATGGGGTTGTATCCATGTGGGGCCATATCCGAGGAGAACCGAAGAGGACAGTGAAGATGAGTGGGAAGAGCCACAGTTCTTGCATGAGCTGCTAATAGCTCGCTACTGGCACAGGATGTCCGTTTCTAAGGCTGCGCAATGGTCACCAGAACGCATTTTTCAGCTAGACAGTAGGCGTGCACGTCGAGAGCTCTGCATAAGCGTCCGAGGATATGTCTGTTTATTAGCAAGGAAGCCCAAAAAGCAGCCCCAAGCACCTGTTCAGCTGCAGTTAGAGGTATTTCTCTATTCGCTACATTCATACACGTACCATGCCATTGTACAGCACTTCGGCGTTGGCGAAGGTAATTTGTATTGTTTATATATGCGCTATTATTGTGAAAGCCGATTATATTGTCTAATCGAATTGCTAATCGGCTGATTAGAGTCTAAATACGATTGAGCACCTCTGATTTATATCTAAATCAGATCAGCCGTCATCATTTTAATGAGCTCGACTCAACTTTATGCCCCGTTTTAGAATGCGAAAAGGACCGAGGATGGAAACGAGGATAGGGCCGATTTAAATACAAATCCGTTTGCCGAACCGATTTAGTACCTCTCTCCGGCATCTAGAACTGTCACACATTCAAATCAGATGGCAAGACGCAAATCCGATTGCACAGAGATCCCATTGGCGAGAGTTGTTGTGAAAATTGGAGTGATCAAAGAGACCAACCATGCAAACATCAACGTCGAGACGCCCAATTTGTTGTTCGACGAGGAGTCAGCGGTTTTAAAGCATTTGTGTACTAAAGTAGAAACTATAATAACCTCTGCTCTTCAGCTTTACAACCAAGCGCGAGGATAGCACCATATACTATCGGAATTCCGCACCCTACATTCCAGCCGTGCGTTGGTTTTACGCTGGAGGTGCTCTTTAGATACCGGTTTAGAGCGAAAAGAGGCGCTCCCTCGTGCTCTCTCTCGTAATTAGACAACAACATCATCGATTAAATAGAGGAAAAATACCTGATAGTAGATAACGCGTCGGCGATGGTCGCATACAATCTGTGCATTGAAACAGTAGTCTGATTTTCTTGAAAAATAGCACTCAGGGTCCACCGGTGGTGCGTACTTTAACTTGAACGTTGATCCATCGATAAACCCAACAGCTCCATTAAAACCGTTCAAATCGCGCACGCTACTCATGGTTTCGCGCTTCTTGAAAAGCTGGGCCATCGAAGAAACCGCGACTCCAGGGACAGAATTACATACATCACTCGATCGCAGTACTTCCTCACAGAACCTGTCAACACATTGTAGTTTTAAATTTAAGTCTTAGTAAAAACCGATTAGTTTGTCTTACGATTTGGCCAGTTTAATCTTAGCGGAGCGCTGTATATATGGAGCTAAATCGGACCATATGTGAGCCTAAATCGGTATACAAATCGTAGTGCTTATCAATAATTCGAAGGATTTTTAATGTTTGCACGTCTTGATATTGAAGGTGGGGCTACCCGGGTCTGTTCACGATAAGAGCGCTCTGTCGTTTTCCTCAATGTCAGCGAACCCTTCCAAATACTTCGATGTCGGCGAATATGTGCTTGACGATAGTGCTTACGGCGATAGTTTCCCCTTTATTGCCACCCCATACAAGTGCCCGACAACGTAAAAATTCAAAGCTAAATTATCTGCTAGCTCGTGCTGTAATTGCAGTGGAGCGCTGCATTGATTCATGAAAGGGCGCCCGTTTTGTCCCTCTTCGCTATACATCTTGGAGAAGAGGGGCTCTTATGCGGTATTGTAACCTCCAGCGCAAGTGTTTAGTGCTCCACAACATCTGTATCGAGCTGAATGAGCAATATATTGATGTTGTTGCTGCAGAGAATCCAAGTTCCGAAGAGTCGGACGACGAACCAGTGTTTTATTCGGCAGAGGTGTTTTCGTTCGACGATCTGCGTATTATCGTGCAGCACGATGTATAAGCAAAATGTACTGTATTGTTTTCACCTCAGCGTATGTTTTTTACTTTCTCTCTAAACGTTCTCTGTCCAGCTGAAGCTGCATACGAAGGAGCTCGAATTGTTGGTCCATTTTTTTCTCGTGAAGTCTCAATTCTTCCCGTTGAAAATGAAGCTGTTTCCTTTGCAGCTCCAATTGCTCTCTGCAGTTCCACATCGCATTTGTAGCGTTTTTCTCTACGCTCAGTGTTTCTCCTTGTGTATCAGCAGCAATGCAAGTTTGACGGATGCACCGCCGAAAACAACCTCTTCTGAGTATTACCTTTGTTACCAAAAGGCGGCGTCTGTCGAAGGGTTGCCGTTATAACGTCTGATTGACGCGCTACGTCTTCCTGTGCTGTGATGGTTGGTGTAGCTACGTGCAGCAGGGTTGCCGCATTCTCCACGTCCGCCATTACCGCCGAGTCCGTGGCTCTCAGGCTCGTGCGGCTCGGTGCACGGCGCAGTGACAGCCACACCCATCACAGTTGTACTACCGGGTTCAATAATGACAGGAGGGGCGACATTATGATGCGATCCAAAAATTTCGTCTAACTCGTAGAAGTTGGGACACTTCTTTTGCAGTAGAGCTAAACCACATACGCACCGTCAGTTGTAGATTCAAATATTAGCACATTAACGAAGCAGTCGTGCATACCTGTCATGCTTGGGGGTCGCTGGCCTTAACGCCAAACCCCGACTTCGTCCGCTTAAACTTGTAGGCCTTGTAGGAGCTTTCGAGCTCTCCTAGCTTCGCAAGGCCGTCTTCTTGTGACCGGAATCAGCTATGTGCTGCTGAGCCTTTGCATAGAATCGCTCTTTGACTCCTGCTGTGAATGCGTGCACGTCTTGTCCCAAATAGTCCAAGAGGAGGTGAACCTCGCCGTCAGCCCACAACTTGTGGCCCATTCGTCTCGTCTGTAAGTGAGGAGCAAAATGAAAGGACCAAACGAAAAGTATTTACCCCAATCAACGCATACCTGCAGTCTTGGCTGAAACCTGCAGCGGCTATAGCTGAATGCAAAACGATGAACTGAAGGTACACTGAAGGTATCGCGTGATTGGCTGGTTGTGCCTTCAGCCTGGTACCTACGAACCGCGGTACCACTACTACGCTAGACCTTCATTTCAGTATATCACTATAAAGGTTAACTCAACCTTTTCTGCTGGGTTCAGCCCCGGAGCAATAGCCCTCCAAATTTGCGAGATGCATGCCATTTCCGAACTCGCCGTGCCTCACTATTTCACATGGCCCCCGCCTGAAACCCGAGAGGGAGGAATCCTCTGCCCTTCACCCCCAAGCAATGTCGCCGCAGCTAGTTGCGCGGGGCGTATCCACGCTGTGCCAAATCAACGATGCTCGCCAGGAAGCATGCTCTCGTGTCATTCTCATGCCAGTGGACGACTCCGACGATGAGACCGACTCTCCATCGCCGGTCTACTACTTCTTCTTCAGCGCAGACCCGGAGAACGTCTTATCCACGACGAACTTCGCCCCAATTGAATTCGAGCGCTTGTGGTTTTTTGTGCGTGATCACATCACTGTTAATTGGAACACCGGTCGTGGCAAAAAGTGTGCGTAAGGTGTGAAGGACGTCCTCTTCATGACCCTAACTGTACTTAAGAGCTGCGGGGTATGGAACATTGTTGTACTACGTTTCGGGTTAAGACCCCTTCGTTCCAGAAGATGATCGTGAAGTACGCTATGGATGAATATCGTGAACTATCGGACTTTACTTAAAGTTTGTACTAACGCCTTTGACGAACCAAGTTTTGTTAGCAGATTAATAACCAAGAACACATTTTACCGTTAATTTCAACCAATCCTACTGATAGAGGTTAGGTGAGTACTCTAAGCCATTCGATCGGACGTATAGGGTCTACAAACCAATCCAGGCCGTGTCACTCCAGGATCTCAGCAGCTTCGACTCCAGACACGTGAACGCATCACGCGCGTTCAGCGCGTGCAATTCGCGTCCTGGGCCAGCCTTGCCACTTGTAGCCTCAACATCGGCTCGCGTGTCATCGACATCTTCACAGCAGCTGTATTTCGACATTTCTCGCTACTGAAGGCCCTCAACCCCGCCGGTCCTGTCGTCACTCGCATCGAGACCTCAGTTGGCCTGAGCGGCAGCGTGACGTGTGACGACGAACACGCACACGATCACAAGCACCTCAAGCAACAACACCATCGAGCCAAGCAATGAGCAGAATATTATCGATCATCAAGCTGCTGTCATTGAGCACTTAATCAGCCACTCCAAACGAGCGGATGGACGCACTCGAGGCGAAGCTAAGCAACGACCCCGTCCTTACAAGCAAGCGCAGACCGCCCGACAACACACAGACATAAGATGTGAGCACGAATAAGAAGAAGCAACGCAGAAGTGGTGTCACTCACCTTCATGCCACGTGATTCGCTTGGTGTGCGCACGGGTCTCGCTGGCAAACAGAAGAGCCCAAGAACCAGCGGTCAAACGCCGAGCTTCCGGTGGTTTTTATGAAGCTCTTCTTGATCGACGGCTTCACGCTGGACCCCTGCGCAGACATCTATCGTGACGACGTTCTTGCTCTTGGTATTCATGCCGAAAAGGAGGCCCTAGCATTCTTTACCAAGCACAAGATTTCCTCGCGTGGGTCCAGCGCTGTCCTCAACTATCTTCAAGAGCTCCACGCTGCCGGTGAGCTCAACGCACACGTCCAATGCCATAAGCGTCTGTTCCGCGCGTTAGAAATCCAAGACCCTGCGACAGGCTACACGCAAGACATCATTGAGTTAGCATAGCTTCCCCTAGATAACATGAATCACAGCAGTAAAACGTCTTAGTGTATCGCTTGTTAGAACGATATACGATACGGCTTCGCTAGGCAGGCCACCACTTAAACGTAAGCATCGGCAGCCTCCGCGACCCACGACTTCTTCCTTCGTTCAAACACAGAAATCAACCAAGCCGGAATCGAACCGGGCTTAGAGGAAGGTGAAGTCGTAACAAGGTTTCCGTAGGTGAAAGACTACGTCCTGCGCTCTGACCACAGAGCTGCTTCGTCATGGGGAGGAGGGGGGCTGGAAGCACAGTTGACTCAAGCGTAAGGGAGCGGTTGGAGAAGCTGTTGGGATACCGGAGATATGCGAAGTCCGATCTGAAAAAGACCTAGTGATGCGTTTTAGCTGCTGTCGGGCACCTGCTTTGAATTGTGGCAATTCACAGCCACCTAAAGCCACGTGTCTACCCACTGACAAGTGGCTGCCCAGGATTGGCTAAAGCGGCGGCCAATCAACGCTGTCGATTTAAATAGTGGGCCCCTCTCCGGAATTTTGGTCGCATTTGTCGATTTGCCAAATAGCGAGCACATCGCTCTCAATGCATGTTTTTGTATGTAACCTGTTTTGTTGCTGATTTCTCGACCCACAGACCGTTTTAGAGGTCGCCATTGCGTCTATCAACAGAGCACGTCTTGCAGCTGAACTGATCATTACCCTAACCTCTAATGTTGACCACACAAATGTACTCTGCCCATTTGTTCCAAGGTTTTGGTTCAAGGTCCTGTAAGTCCTCTGTCCGATAAATTTTGGTATGGTGCTCTTTCCCTTTTTGTATTGTGAATTCCGCCTAAATTTGCCGATTCTGGCCGGTTGACCGAATCGCCCCAGTACAATATTTCAATCAAATGAATAAGGCCACTACGCATCGTATTAAGTACGCTAACGTACTTAGCAAGGTGGTAGTGAATATAAGTGATTTTGAGAGTTGGGGCAATTCGGTGCGCGATTGGTTTGAAGAACCGCGCACGGAAATTTCAGGTAGAACTCACAATACAAGAACGTCGTAGCATCAACCTCGACAAGTTCTCCATGAAGAAGCTGGTGATCAGTGACTTTTCACCACCACCCGTTTGCTCGGTACGCCACTGACGTGACGTTCCAGCAAATGAACATGCTCGCCGGTCGCAGGTCTCTACTACAGTGAAAAAGAACCACCTACACGGCTACACGGTCGAGGTGTCTGTGCTGCCCAACGGTCAGGCGGTCAACTGCACTGAACACTTTCCTGGTAGGGAAGCTGATGTTGAAATATTTCGCAATAACAGAGCATTCCACGCGCAGTCACTCCGTAAGACAGCGGCCGACAGCGAGCTTCCTGATATCGGCGTCTTAAGGGCGGAATATCAGAGTGACTGAGCCGTCTTGGCCGGCAAAGGCTGCCAAGGTCTGGCTGATGAGTTCCGAGTGGCCCCACCCTTCAAAAAGAAACCTACGCAAACACTCACGTTGAGCAGATGGAGGCAAGCATCGCATACCTCATGATCGCGTTCTCGTGGAGAACGTTTTTGGTCGCGTCTGCTCGCTATTATCACTTTGCGCGGATAAATACCGCTGAGATGAAGAAAATTATGATGTTTTTTTCGCCTTTGTGTGGCTTTGACAAACTATCATGTTCGCATACGTCCTCTCCGTCGTGAGGACGGCGATTGCTACGCGCGCTATCTACAACGTTTGCGTGAGATTGGCGAAAGTCGCCGCAACAATCGCATCAACACTCAGCGTCGCTACCGTGCTAATCGCCGTGATCGCTTGGCGTCACTGTTTGCTGTTCACCACGAAAGTCCTACTGCCACCCGATCCCAACGCACGCCCTCGTCCTCTTCCTCCTCGAGCCGTCATGGCCGTCGCGCCCCTCCATCTTCAGCTCCGTTTGATTTTGACTCGTTGTTCGAGGAAACGGAGGCGCCGTTGCCAGAGAATGCCATTATCGAGTGATGAGAAAATGAGCCGTCGCTACTGGCGCGGCCCTGTCTTTGATTGCATATGATGCCTTCAACGATACAGGGTAGTCTTTCTCCCACAGCCTTCAGGATTTGTATAACACTTTCACTTTGCTCTGCTACATCGTCTTTGGTCAAATTGCAACTTTTTTACAAGAAAACTGCCGAGCTGAGCTACGGCGAAGGCTTCGTGCGATTTGTCGGGATTTGACGCGGAGCTCTAGTAGAGGCCTTTCGCACCTGTCCGAATCCGATTCCAGTTCGATTACGGCAACAAAAAATAGGTTATGTGTCTTTTTTTTGGAAGTCGGAATCGGATTTCGAGTTAAGAAGTCCGGAAATTGAGCTCTGTTCAGGATTTTAATTTCCGAAATACATCGATGTGACCAACACTATAACATCGTGTTTGAAAGGGTTTGCTGAATTTTCAGAGATTGTAAAAATACTTTTGAGGGGGTTAACCCCAGCGCCCAAGCCGATTTTTACCAGTTTAAAACACTTCCAGCATGTTCCACTTACAGCATCTTATAGACGCCGGACACTTCATGTTTGTATAGTCTCGCATAAGTACGAGTACCGGCTTTGAACATACAAGTCCTCTACATGTTGGATACATACAACATCTCACTTTCAGCATGCTGTGGCTGACACCATGATCGGGGTGATTATGGAAAGTTCAGCGTCTTTTTTATTTATAAACTGGGCGAAACCTCTCGAGATGGGGTAAAGACGGAGTGTTTATCTATGAAATCAATACACATCAAATGAATTTGCTCATAAAATATGCAGGTCGTGACTTCGAACTATCACCTCAACAAATCAGAGCTAATCCTCGGTCTTCCTCCTCACGTCCATTGCGGTTGTCAACGTCAAGCCCTTCGCGACTTAGCTCTTCGTGACTCCCCTCCCGCCTTCGTCTTCACGACTCTCTTCGTGCATCTCGTCGCAGCTATCCTCGCCGTCTTCGTCTTCGCCAGCTTCTTCAGGGCCCATCTCTCGGCCTTCGTCTTCACAGCTCTGCCCACGGTTCTCGTCCTCGTGACTCTCCTCGATATTACCTCGTTCTTCATGCTCTTCGTCGCTGGACTCGCTATCGCTCCCCTCGCTCTGCCGCTTATGTTTTCCTTGACTTCCTCCTGCCTCCCGCCGCTGGATGTCGCGACCGCATCGCGGCTTCGGCCTCTTTGCGCCATTATCCCACTTGAAATGCCAAATCTGCGAACAGGTCATGGCGTTGCCGGGGAAATGCGGCCAGATTCGCTCGCATAGGTACAGCCTGACATGGCACATAAGAGTTAGCAAGCTACGTAGTTGATAGCAGCTCTCAGATAGAGTACTAGTTGAAACGTACCGAGCTTTGTCAGACGTGCTGCAGGCATCGCAAAAATATTTTGTGGCGCGACGCTCTCCCACCCTGCGCTTCATTATTGAGCACACCTTGCACTGACGCTGCCGTCGTTTGCGGACACCGTGGACGATTTGATACTCTGGGCACTCTTGCGCTTCATGGCCCGGCGGGAGTGGTGGGAGCGCTGCAGTTCTCCCATCACGTTGCGAAGCAGGCTACAAACAGCACGACGATAATGTCAGCATACAGCATGTGACACATCCAGTATGTGTTCGCGTCCATCGACATACAGCACGTGGTTCATACAACATGAGGAAATGCAAACTACATCCAACATGTGGCTAATCCAACACCAACTAACCGCAAATGAACATACAGCATGTAGTTCACACTACATGTACAAAGTGCAAATATACATCCAACATATGGCGCATCCAACAAGTATAGTGCGCCCTGACATACAACATGTAGATCATACAGCATGAACAACAACGTACCCGTTGATCAAAGTCTCGCTCCCGAAGTGCCATCATCTCTGTGTGTAACTCCAACAGGAACTCGGCATGGGTCACAGGTCTCACGTCACTTCTCTTCTGTGCCTCCCGAAAGACGATGTACGCGTTGACGATTGCTACGTCGACAAGTCCCATGAATATGGACTTGTAATATTTCTTACACCAAGTCTGCATTTGCAGCGAGTGGCGCTGCAAACGCAATTGGTCTTGGATATCGACCCCACCCATCCAACGATGGTAATCACGGATCATGGACGGGCATGGAATCGTGTGCCGTGCACCTCGCGTCTGTCGTGTGCGCCTCTCTGCTTACAAGTACAGAAGATATAGTTAGCGAGATGATTAGCAAAACGTACGGCAATAGTAACATACGACATGTTTCCATTTGTCGACTTGCACCTGTCCCCAAGAACTGGACAGGCTTTCTGTCCCACCACACCAGCCCTGTCATCAATGGGCAGTTCTTAGCCACTGCCATTCGTGTAGTTCCATGCGGCAAACGCTTGGGGCGATCACGGTTTGATTCGACAATTTCTTGAGGGTAACCAACCCTGTCACCCATGATGGTACCAATACTGTAGACGTTCCGTTGGAAAAGTTGAAACGCGAGCTGCACGGAGGTATAGAATCGGTCTGTCACCACTAAATGGTACACGTCGTCCTGGATGGGAGGTAGAACGGCTTCAAGGTTGCGAATCACTGCAGATGGCCCTGTGTTTGGATCCGCAGACTGTTGACTTTCCGGTACATTGCCCACTTCTTGAATATGCTGAGCCTTGCCGCAGTACACCTCCAGTCTTCATGTTGTAAGGTACAGCAGAACGGAAAATAACATGATTAGTTACAACATGTTTGACTTAGTCAGAAAAAATGCCACGGGTCCGAAGAGACCCGTGGCATACTCACCTCATGCAATATGCAGTATCTGCGCAGCACGTCAGAAATAGCTTGGTGCCCCACTTGTGCGGCTTTGCCTTCATATACTGCCAAGTCGGGTTGTTTCTGTTTCGCGAAGGCAAGATTCCTTCGTCGAAGGAGATCACCGGCGGCGTCTTATACCCCAACGGGAATGTGCACTGCAACGTCTCAATAATGGATCGCACTTTCCAAGCTCTGTCGCTGGTAGCACGAACGTCGGCATTGTTCGTGAAATGTAGATTCGCCATAATATGTTCGAACCGGTGACGAGGCAAAAAGTCGCTAAATGTTCCACGGGGCACGGCTCCTTTTACAGTAGTTCCCCAGTGGTCTCGGAATCGGCGTCGGTGTGGATTGAACATCCGGGCCATCAGCAACCCCAGCACATGCAGGATCTCGTGCGGTTTGATATCTGGTTTCTTCGCCTCGCGCCGCATAAACCAATCCTTAGAGTGCTTGCCTAGTGTTTTCTGCTTGTCGTACATGTTATCCACACGTGCCGCCAAATTCTGAAGGAAATAGCGGTTGGACTCTGCTGCAATGTTCTCCCACAGCGCCTTCGGCAGAAAGAAGAAGAGTAGCTCCAACGGTGACTCCGCCAAAGCTAGAACTTCTTCAGTGGGTCCATACGCTTCGGTAGCCAAACCAGGATACCGTTCAGTGGGAGGGAAGTCATTTGGTTCTACATACAACATCTACAATGTTAGAAGATGTTGTATCTTACAACATAAACGCCAACCCAACTTGCCAAGGATCCAGCCATTAGCGCGCATGTCGACCATATTTGCGTCGTCCTTGGCAAAGTCAATCATGTCAGCCTTCTCCAAAACACTCCACTGCCGTTGGTCACCACTACCAGCTGCACGTTCAACAGAATCGGCAGCCGATTCGGATTCAATACCCCCACAAGCTTTTTCACCGCTCGCGACAGAGCTATCTCCACCATCACTATCTTCGCCCCCGCTTTCGTCTTCAGCTTCACTTGCATCTCTCGTGCTCATCTTCATCCGTTCTATTTCCTCGTCATCATCGAAGAAGCAAATTTCGGTTTCAGTCTCGTCGCAATCCGAGTTGAGAGCTTCAAAGTCACCAGTCGATCCCTCCGTTACGGCCGTATTCGGTTGAGTCAAAGGCACATTGTTAGGCGGGGTGCGCGGTACTGTCCTGCAAGCACCAAACTCAGTCGATTAGCAACACCGACCGCAAAATCTCTCTTCTGCGCTGCGTACCTGTCTGATCCCTGTGGAGAACCGTGCAGCACTACCATTCGTGGTCCTTCTTGTTCAGTTGGCGAGCAGGGTGGAGAACGTGGCTGTGTAGCTGGCTCTTTTTCGGCTGGGGACCTATCCGGCATACAATAATCAGGTTAGAAACATGTTGGAGCATGAACATGCTGTACACATGCTGGAGCATGAACATGCTGTACGTGACACCCACGAAAGATGTTGTACACATGCTGGAGCATGAACATGCTGTACGTGACACCCTCGACAGATACTGTACACATGCTGGAGCATGAACATGCTGTACGTGACACCCTCGAAGGATGCTGTACACATGCTGGAGCAAATCGATGTTGTATGTACCTGGCGATATACAGCATCATTAGTTAGAACATGTTGTAGATACAGTATGTAACATGTCGTACCTCGGTGATGCTGGATGTGGCATACTCGAATCTTCAGCAAGTCCACCTTCCGTTTCTTCACTCGACTTCTGTTTCTTCCGCTGTGATGCCACCGATTGCGGGGCAGCTTTCCGTTTTGGCTTAGGCGTTTCATCTCCCTCCGTCCGTCGCGTTGCTGCAGTTGCTTCATTCTCAAGAGCTTTTCGTGCTTCTTCGCGAGCCGCTGCACCTCTCACTTCAGCCTCAGCCACCGCAGCTCGCCGCAACTCAGCAGCCGCTCTCTTCGCCGCCTTTGCTGCATCTTTGGCGATCTTCGCAGCACACGGTTTTCTTGGCTTCTTAGGCTTAGCAGAATCATTCGCACGTGATGTCTTGGGCGTTTTGGAGCGAGCTCGGGACACCGTCTTCTGTTTCTTGGACTTGCGAGGTGGCGCCATGTCTTCAGACTCTTCACTGTCAACGTCCTCCAGGTCATTATCATCATCGTCATCGTCTTCCTCGTCCTCACCAGGAGCATAATCTCCGTCGTCGTCCTTGGGTTTTCTCGCTGGACGAGACTTTTCCCAGAGCCCGCTAAAGTCTTAGCAGCTACCGCGCGGCGCCGTTCCTCAACCCTGCGCCTCTTCGTAGGCAGCACTCTTGCCTGTCGGTGGTTTGGGGGTCACACGGCGGTTGATCGGCACCGGTGAAGGCACAGGTGCGTCGCCGAAGTCAGCATCCGTCTCCCTCTCTCCCGCCAAATAGGCCACGTGCTGCTTCATGATCCGGGTCCGTTCTTGCATGTCCAGGCTGTTCAGACGTTGGATGAAGCGCTGGTGCTCACTCCGCGTTTCGCGAGGGGGATTCTTGGCCATCCGCGCGTCTTGTCTCCTTTTCTGCTTTTTCTCAAGTGAGCTCCCCGCCACTGATTCATCCGGAGGTACTGCACTGTTTACATCCAGTGCAACAGATCTTGAAAACCCAACCCTGTGCATTTTCAAATTAGCCCATGTTATGTTGCAAAAATGCACCGATTCTAAACGTGTTGTACGTACAGCATGTTATGGGACGCGGCGAAAAAATCATGGTGTACGTACAACGTGTGGGCGTTGGGGGGTTAAGACAACCGTTATCGCACCTTAGCACGAAACATCAATAATTATTTAGCGCCTCTTGCTTGAGTGGGCCTTTCAAGTGCTATAACCCTTTCGTGAACACACATCTTCGCGACTGTGCCAAAAGTTTGGAAAACGCGGCAGAATGCCGCGTAGCGCCGAGCTCACTAGCGAGCCGCGCATTGCCCTGGGTAGGAGGTGCTATCTTCATGCTCTATGTATATTTAGAATCTGGACTTGGGGGAGGGCGTGTGGAATGAGAAGTGCCGCCCCCGCAGTTCAAGCGGATGGAACCTTCTACAAGGTTCCTCACCGCCCTACGTCTGCTCAATATGGAAAGAACTATCAACTTTCGTTAGTTGAAACTGTTGACCGTGCCTGCATCCCAGTACGCGCGGTTCTCGCGCAGAAACGAAATTGTCTCCAGTGTGCGAGGCAACAAACCGTGCCTCTGACAGCCGAATGACACGCAGGTCACGCTGAAAAGGCGTTCCACGAAATTAGACGTCGGCGGAATGCTCTTCAACTGCTCGTACTTAACAGAATGCTGAGCGAGGCGCCGGCAGGTTTTCAAACGCCCCACAAATGAGATTGATTCATCCTCCGCATACTCGGAGGTTGTGCCAGCACCTACAGCCTGAAAAGGTTCCAGAGCAGCCTTCTCGGCCCACGTCAAGCGGTCCTCCTCCTTGTCACGGAGTACTCGGGCACATCCAGACTCAAAGTCCGGGCTGTGAACGACATTGGCACGCGGCCCTAAACAAAAAATACAAAAGGTAATAAAAACAATTTAGCATCAGCAGCACAAATGAAGGTACCAATATAACTCGTGAATTGTGGCTTGATTGCGATTAGCTCGTCAAACCACTCACGAACGTCGAGCAAGTCGACATCGCGAGCTTGTGCACAGACTCTACGTCTCGCAACTCCTCGTACAAAGTGCGTCGACGTTTGTTTGCAGCGCGGCTCGGTAGAAACTCGATTATATCATCGTCGTCAATGTCCAGGAATTCGATCAACTTAAATTATCGCTTCAACATGGCGAAGGTGGAGCTCCAGCGCGTATCCTGGCCGATCACTGACCGAAGTTCAGTTTTCAGGCTTTCAAAATATTTCAAAAAACAAAAAAAATCATTTATCAAATTTCACAACGCGATTCACACCAAATATACATAGTTTTAACTTACCGTAGTTTTGCCGACTGTGTCAGCGTGCGTAGCTTGATCATTAACGCTTGGACGGTTGACAAGTCTTCATTGTGATAAGCTAGTTCGGCTTGGACAGCCAGGTTCAAGCGATGACTTGCGCACCCAACTAGCAGTACCTTCATGATAGTATCCAGCTTTCGGTTAACTGAGCAGTTGTTCCGCACATTGAAGCGACACTGCTCCAGCTGCACCCCGAAGTCACGGGGCAGCATGTTTGCGAGAAACCCGAGGTGGCTCTGCGCCGACAGGTCGTCATCCTGCTCGTTAAGCAGCGGGGCCATCGCTAGAAGCGGTGTCTTAGAGTAGCCGTCCACCTCATAACAAGCTAACACAGCAATATAGTGCTCGAAAGCATGAGTCCACCCGTCAAACATGATACCGAAGCTCGCAGGGATTTCAGACGCGATGGAGCGCTCGATTGCGAGCACCATCCCGTCCCTGCCCGCCCTCTGTGTCTCCTGTGAGATGGGTTTCAGGTTTGAGTAGCTGAATAGCATTCATGCTAAATGTTATATTAGAATATTATGGTAAGAAGCATAGAAAAACTGAGCATAATCTTACCGTCGAGCTCCGCGATCCTCACAAAAGGAAAGTGACATGTTCACGTCACAGTCCACACCATCCAGCCGAACAGATTTGCCGCCGAGTGGCTGACGAAGTTGAGGAGCGAGTCAGTCTCCGCTGTCGTTGCGTCCAACATTGTCGCCTCGAAGTTGGGGTGCTCTCGTAGTACGTGCCGCATTAAGTTCGAATACCCGTTAGGATGTGTTTGCTTCCGCACCGTGCCGCAACGACAGCGGATATACTCGAGAATCACCTCGTCGTACTCGTCGCGGCACGGGCGAAAGTAAAATGTCGACACTTGAGCGTTGCTGAAGGCCGGGCGAGGAGGCTGAGATACACGAACCATGCTGATGTTCTGGGACTTGAAATGGGGGATTCCGAGAGTAGAGAATGGAAAAGTGGCAAGTGCGCTTGAAAGTCGGGCAGCAATGAAAATGGTTGGTTGGGGTAGTTGACCGGATGCCAGAGAAAATAACGCCATGCAGTTGCATTTCATAACTAATATGAAATCATATTTCATAAAAGTTAATTATCACGTTTGAGTGACGGAAATGCAGAATCTACTGTTATTTTCTGAAATAATGTTATTGACAATGCTATTTTCGGAGGCCCTGGCAGTTTCGAAAAAATATGGCACGAAATTTGTCGTTGACTGGAGCTGAACGGAAACGAAAATTGTTAAATATTATCAGAAACAAAGTCGCGCGTTTTGCGCGAAGAAGCTCTGAAATTGTGCGTAATAAATATTCGCGATTCTACGGAATTTGAGGATAAAATATTAAAAATATCGGTGCAAGTCTGAAACACACAGAACACTCAGCCTGAGCACGGGAGAATAGGAACATCAGCGGACCTATCAATAGGACACTTCTCGCTCTCCCTTGCAGGCATTTGAAAGCTCGTTTTGACGGTGGGCAAGGTCATCGACCTTGTCAGCAGCAGCGTCGACGACGTCGAGAGCGGCAGCCCCTTTGACAGCGAGCAGGTATCGTGCCTCGGTCGAAGTCCTACCGAATTCGATCTAATTACCAACGACGAGGAGGCTGATTCATCCACGCCATTACAGCAAGTCCAAGCAGTGGAACTTGGACGTCCCAATCCACCCACTCAGTGCCCTACCGTAGTCGAAGTTTCTGCTGCTGTTAAGGCTGAGGCCCACGCGGCAGCCATCGTCATTCACAACGACACCACGCGTACGAGGATATCAGGAAAAGAGCCAAGAAGATGAAACCAAAGAGCAATCCGTACCCCAAGGTCATGTTTCGCTCCCGTAGATACCAGTCCAGACGCAAACCTGTCAAAGTTTCCAAAAAAAGCAACAAAAATCTATCACTTGCCAACCATGCGAGCAGCTTTTCTAGAGGAATTCGAAACACTTCACGACCTTGTACTGCGCTTGAGAGAGTAATTCGGACTCGAAGATCAAGCAGGAGAATCGCTCCGTCATGATGCAATCTCCCACGCTGATGAGGTTGATATGACACTGGTTTCTGATGCCTATATGCCGCCTTAAGCGGAAGCTGAAGAGCAGAGTTTTGCTCTTCAGCAAACGTGCTGGGTGTGCGTGGGGATTGCTGTAAATTACGTGAGCAAAAAAACTCTGATAGAGCAGTTCGCATCGAAACGAAAATCTGATAAATTTCTGAAAATTTTCTGAAATTTATTTCAGAGCTAAGGAGTGGTTCTGAATGAGGTTTCTTTTTCGATAACCTAACACCCGGTAATTTAGATTAGGCCACTCGAACTTATTCAACAGGATACTTACAAAAGTATAGTGCTAGCAGTACAGTGAGTCTTATATGTTTGTATACCTGACGTATTTTTATAACTTAAACGAATGTTACCTGTGTCGTCGCCCTCACACTTAAGTACGATAAATGCAGTATTGGATGTTGCACGGTGTTGCTCGAAGAATTCATAAAAGTTAATACCCGTCTGAACTCATTAAATTTCCGTTAGGTGCGTATTTTGAAGACATTTTGCTAGGCATGCATGTGAAGATGCTGCAGCTGCGAAACAGGCGCAGGAGATGCGATGGCGGTTAACGATAAGTAGCCACAGAAATATACGTAAAGTGGTATTAGTGCTTTGACGTCGTGTATTCATATGCAGTTATTTGTCGGACAGTGTTCGGATCGTACATCGATTCCTTACAAAATCTAAGCCACAGGAAGAACCGAAGCAAAAGCTTGACGGTGTGGAAGCGCTCGACGAAGTGCAAGCGATTCGAGGTACAGGTAGTGCGAAGTAAAAAGCGTGTCGACGTACAGTATAGTATGTGCGTACAAAGCACATCATTCTACGAGCAGCGCTAGCATAATTGTGGCATTTTTGACGACTTCTGCGTGCAGGTCATTATGGTGTGGAGCAACATGTAGGGCTTGTCGATTTATAGGATGACATTGGGTCGCTGCGAAGGTGATGTCCACTTCAGGCGACCGCGAGATAGTCATGAGCCTTCCTTCTCTAGTGAACTACAACTATGCTGGCCACGATAAGAACCACCCCGTGAGAGGGTGAGTGAACTAGACGGTGAAAAGGGAGCTTCGAACACTGCGTTTGCGTCTACTTCTACGCGTAATATCTGTCAGCGACAAGATCATGGCCCATACACACAGCATGCGAACTCAATCAAGCCTCCAAGAAAAAAACTGTGAGGTGGAGAGCTTTGCTCGTTTTGATGTAGTGAAGTACATGACGTAGCCTATATTTGGATGAGCGTGTTAACGATTATGATGCGGTTGTTGTGCGCGAGCTATTTTACTTCTACTGCTATCAGTAGGAATCTGCAATCACCAACGGCTACTGTTTTTGTTGTATGGATACGATCGATAAAAGGAGTCACAGTAAATTCTGTGTTGTCCAACATTTTCGGCTCAACTCGTCCTTTATACGGACTTTGGCTCGCAAATAGATTACTGAGTATTCGAAAATGTTGGACAGCGGTCCAACACCCGTCCAACCACACAGTGGCCCAAAACCCAACATCCGTCCCACAAATTCGACAACCAGTAACAAATACCATACAATATGTCTTCGAATCCATCCTGAGGGACAACACAGCAAAATCGGGAAAACACAGAAAGAATCGGTAGTTTCACAGAGAATTGTGGCTCCACACAGGACGATCAATTAATTGCACAGCACAGTGCGAACCCTAACATTATAGTTCCACGACCAATCATAGATCTCGATATTTGTGATTTCAGCCAATAGTAAAGAGGGGAAATGAAACCATACGACTCGACGGTGAACCGCGCCGACCTACCTTATAGCCAAATTGTAGGCTCGCTGAACTACGTAGCACGATGTACGAGACCTGACATCGCAAATGCGGTAATGCTCCTTGCGAAGTTTATGAGTTGTTACACGATTGAGCACTTCGAGATGGCGAAACGAGTCATGGGTTATTTTAAAGGAACATCATCCTATGGGCTTGTGTTCCGGAAAGAGATGACCTCCAAGATAACCATAGTCGGTTTTGCTGACGCTAACCTCGGCAACGACCCTGACACTCGCCGATCTGTGTCCGGCTACGTGGTCAAAATGAATGGCTGTGTTGTGGCTTATCAAAGCAAAATGCAGCGGAACACTGTGCGTGATACCTACAGTGCAGAGCTGACTGCAGCAAGCACATGTGCAGACACTGTGCGGTGGCTCCAGAACTTGATTACGGAGCTCCATGTACCGCTGGAAAACCCTTGGTTGATTCTGTCTGATAATGCAGCCGCGATACACCATGACTCACTCGAGTGGCCACCACAAGAAAAAGAGCCTTGATTTGGATATCTACAAAGTGATCGACTATGTATCTCGTGGGTTTGTATCAATCAAGCATCTGGCGTCTGAACACATGCCTGCCGATGCATTGACGAAACCACTCGGCAAGAACAAATTTCGTCAGCACCGTCGGTCACTAGGAGTGACATGTCTGAGCACTGGACATGCAAATCAAGATGCAGAATGTGCAGATCGCAATGCTGAAGCTGCAGGTTTCGGGGGAGTTTGAGACCTGGTGTATTTGTACACGTCTCAGAAACCAGCAGCTTGATGCATTCCGCCCGTTAAGTCTTTAACTAGGTTTCAGTATGTTGTAGGACTAAGGAGCTCGTGGTCTCTCACGACTCCCGCAATCCCCAATTTGCGCTGGGTGGGCGAACAATTCTTCTCCTTGCTTCTCCTTCCTTCTGTGGCGTCTAGCTACTCAATGAAGGGAGAGAGGCATTTCGCAAGAAGGAGGGGGAGCTGCCAGCCATGCCACACAAGCTGTGCTGGATAGAGGTTGTCGTGGGAGTTAGTATTAGCGACTACAACGAGTTCCTGGAAACACTGAAGTTTCACAAAATCACGCGTAGCCAGCCTACAACGTGCTCTATCTGCACCAATCCCTTGCTCCATTCAATGCAGCACTCACTATTGGAGTGTATTTCAGGGACGTGCAATGAGTTCACGCCAACAACCAAGTGCCCGTGGCGCGGCAAAGTGCTTATTTGTGAACGATCAAATACTATGGCAGTCTTCGAGCTCAACGAACGAACACTTTTCAATTTCAGCAGACCAGCGCAAGAAGATTATGACACTGCGGCAAAATACGTTTTGTAGAGAGTTGGCGGAGCAGGGATTAAAACCTACACACATTCGAAACGCACTGAAAATCAAATACAGCCGACGGAAGCCACAGCTCTAACACTGAAAATGGTGGAGAAATTCGTGAACTACCATCCCCGAACTCAACTTGGCAACAACGATCGCTATGCCGAAATTGTGAAGATGGTGCGGGAAGCAGCATTGAATGGCCGTGAAGAGGAGACACATCCGTTCACGTTCGGTTACAATTTCGATCTCGATCCACAAAGCAAGCCAATTGTCGGTGATGGATCTGACAGCAGACCATTCTTGATAGGCGTGACGACGCGTACCCTTTTGAAAAGGCTCGACCGAGATCCACGATCTTTCATCCTACACATCGACGCGACGTATAAGTTGAACCAGGTTGGCTACCCAGTCCTGGTCATTGGAATGTCGGGCTGTGAACGACGATTTCATTTGTCTGCGATAGTGGTAATTCCACAGATGGTCGAAGAATGCATGCGAAGGCTTTAGCAGCTTTACGGCGCGTATTTGCGTCTGTTACCAGGCGCGCGTTGCGCGTTTACTATGTGATGGGGGACGCTGATGGTGCTCAGTTCAACGCAGTTGAGACGGTTATTGGTCGTGATAACCAGTTTGTCTATTCAATGTGCTTCTTTCACGTGCCCAAGAAAGTGAATGAAAGGCTGAAACCTGTTGACGATCGAGCAGCGAACGGTGTGCGTAAGGATATCTACAGCCTTCACTTCACTCAGAGCCCTGCAGATTTTGTTTACAGCTCTGGAGGGCTGACAGCGCCACGGCAAACTTTGCAGAATACTTCAAGCAGGTGTGGCTGACCGGAAAGTTTGTCCGTTGGCAAAGTTTTCAGACCCCAAGCGCGTTTTCAGCCACTAATAATCCAGTTGAACAGTTTAATCGAGTGCTCAAGCGTGACTATATCTTGCGTTCGAAGCTTAAGATGGGAGCATTGCTTCAACAACTACACGTATGTTGTCGAAATGAAAGCGAACGAGAGCAAGTGTTTGGTTTGAACCCAACAGCCACCGATTCGTTGAAACGACAGTCTCGCGAAATGGAAGCCAAGTCGCTGCTGCAAGAAGCTAACCCACCAGCTACAGAGTATGACTCTAATCCAATTGTGAATGTTTTGTCGTTCCCGGCGGAACGCATCTACATCCAATCTAAGGACCGACACGAAGGGGCGCTAGCTGTAACCGCGCAAATGGGATCTAACTATGCACGGATGCAGTTCGAATGCATGCCAAACGGAGGCTGGGAGGTGAATGCCCCATTGTAAACATGCTCATGCCGCTACTATACCAAGTTTTGCACTTGTGTACACGTCCTCTTTGCCCTGTGCACACGCTGCTTTGTCGATAGCTACGGAAACGAGATGTTAGTTAATCGCAGCACGTCTCGGGAGCGCCGCCGATCGGGTAGACGCCATTTAACGGACATGCTTTGGCCTTGGATTAAATCCGTCAAGTCGGCCCCACGTCCGAGATTCGTATGCCACTGCCAAATAGCACAGCTCATTACCTTAGTAATACCTCAAAGACTGATGTGGATTACCGGTTTTGACTTCAATGATCTATTACTGCTATCTTGCTAAATTCAAACGTAAATCGAATATAGCGTCCTAGGCCGACTAAACGCCTCACTCGGAGGCCATACTTTCTCTGGAAACTTCTTTGGGCTCCCATGACCCGAGGTGTTACCCAAAATTTACGTGAGATATACAATTGGATTGCAGTTAACAATTTCTTCGTGGTGGATTGCCGGTTATGGTTGTAGTTACTATTTCTATTTGACATTCGACGCATTTACCGCACTGTCATACTTTGCATGATTGAACTATTCACAGATGCAAAACAAACTCCTATATTTATCGTAGATATCTATATTCTTTTCAATGCACGTGGTATTCAACTACATATGCGCTGTATCTGGCTGCATGGGCCCAACACAATTAGGCTTGTTGCAAGAGCAATCAAACCACAAATTTTTGCCGCAATGCACAGTAATATCGTCACCCGCATCAATTTTGGCAATCACGACACGGACGCGCCGGCGATTCCGCATTTCTACAAAATGGCAGTTAGACTCGCAAGAATGGTTTGCAAATCTGGTAATACCACCTGCGTTTTCGGCGTCGATATATGCTTTCTTGCCGCCCTTGGATTTTACATGCATCTCCAAAGTGCGTATTCACTCTTGACGAGTATCCTTCTCAAAATCATGGGTAGTCAGCTCTCCAGTGTACTCGCCAATGAAAGCACCAATTGGGATATCTTCGGTAGCTTTTAACCCGAGCCATGAGAACTTGAAACAATTTCAACAGCAGAGTGCTCGTACATGCTTTTGGAGCACCTTCCTTTCAACCCCCAGAATTGAGGTACAAAAGTATGCGGAAGCTGAATTTGGGCACTCTTTATAAAAGCAGTCCAATGCACACTCACATCAATCAAAAGCACCGGTGTCGCCAAAAACAATTCCTTCGTCATTTTTGCACTTGGTCAGATATTCGATACTTGGAGTCCACCCCTGCGGGGTATTTACTTCAGTTAATATCTGAATCGTTTCAGAGTAAATAGTAATTTTAAAATTTGGCATAACCTTTTTTTGCTCTCGTACGTTCGATTACGTACGAGTATCAGTTCTTGACAGGCCTTGGCAACTTCCACTTGCGGGAAGTGCCGCCACGAAAAAGGAAAACCCCTCTCTTTGTAAGCTGCTCCATGCCAGGAATTGACAATTTGGATACGTTGGTCCGTGCAGGCCTCGATGATGACGTTCAATTCAACGTCGTTGACACGGAGAAGCTCTCACGATTTTTTGGGGAGAACCTATCTGCGCTCATCCGGATTGCCACGCGCCGAAAGATGTACGCTGCTCCACACGGAACGGGAGAGTATGAGTGGCAAAAGTTGCAGACGAGCTCAACGAAGCTGTCACCGCTTCGTTCTCTTTTCGTGCCTGTCGTGACAAGGTCGCAGCGCTGCTAAAGGAGCACCAGTGCGCTTCTTCAGCCAGCCACCGTGTTAGTGGGATTGCCGAAAAGCATACCGGCTTAAGCAACCTTTTTGAAGGGTGCGTGCAACTAAAGGTGCGCTTCGACGAGAAGCGCCAAGCCGACAAGGATGCGAAGAATCGCAAGATGCAGCGCCTCGCGTCCGCGGGTAACAAGGCAATGCGTAAGGCAGCGCAACGGTAGGGCTTGATCTTTGATGAGCATTTTACCAACGTCATGAACGTCTGCTTTGTAGCTTGAAACGATATCACAGCGATGCTGAACACGCGGCAGTGAGTTCGACGCAAGAAAGTGAAAATGAGAGCGAGGACATTCAACGTCATGCGACTGAGAGAGCTCTACAACGTGAAGAAGATCGTCAACTGCGGAGCTTTCTTGGCAGCGACTACAGTAGCGACGAAGAAGAAAACACGACGGGGGCGACGAGGATAACCACACCCAAGAGGATGACGACGTAGAGGGGGAGGCCGTGACAAGACCAGCGAGGCGAAAGCGCCTTCGTGTGAGTGAAATTTGGGCGAGGGAAGAAGCGATGATGGAACGAGAGAGGGCCGCCCAGTCTGCTCGGTATAACACTCTCAGAAGCATTGTGGAGACGTTGGTCAACCAAAACAAGATTATCATGGAGCACCTTATCGGAGGTACAATGAGCAACAACCAGCAGTAACCAAGCTGGCTCAGCTACAGTTCGCACTTCATTAAGTTTGATCGGCATCTAGCAAGTTTTATTTTTCTTAAGGTGTACTCCCGTACTCCCACAATATGCCACCACATTTGGAGACGCCAACACTCAACGTTTGATTTTGCTAGCTGCTGCTGTACCGATCGTTATTGCACTAATCAAGTTCTGCAAAGTATTCTTGAAACGTTGGTGGCACTGCGACGAAGAAGCTGCTGATAACGTTTTGGTGCCTCGCAATGGTCAGGCAGTTGGCAAATATGACTACCACCTTGTATAGCGAGCCAACCGGTACATTTCCGATGGTCATTTTCTTTTTGAAGTCCACCATAGCACATTCGTTGACGACTTCGCCGAATCCCCACTCCACAGCAATTCTCACGCGCCATAAAGACTTGTTCACCGCCATTTTCTCATTGCTTGCACCAGCTTTATCAAATGGGGAGGCAAACACGTTTGTCTGTCCGTAAGCAGGGTCTCCATAAAGCAGGTATCCGTGGAAGCGCGAGTCACTACTAAGAACACTTTTAAGATCGGAATCATCAAGTAGTGTGAGATCATGGGTGCGACCTTCAGCCGGGCCAAACATCTGCACAATCATACCGTCTGGTGTCGTCACAGCTTGGAACTTAACGGCATGAGAGCGCTTGTGGCCGCTGTACATTGCTCGCTGTTCCAAGCTATCACCAGGACGGCAAGTTTTGCGAACCGTACCGTCACCCACACGTTTCGTAGCGCTGATCCTTTAGCGTGAATTGCAGATACAAAATTTTCAAGCCGAGCGCTTACCCGATTCCAGTCACCATTCAAAAGTGTAGCGCATCGTTCAGTGATATGCTCACAAACAAAATAGAATATGGAACTCAAATTGGTGTCGGAACGCCCAAATGAGTTCTCTTGATGCAACGCGTCAAACTGCTCCGGTAGCTCTTTGCCGCCCTCCATTTTGCGCGCGAGTGCGGAAGTTCCAGAATTTTATATGTGATAAAGTTTGAAAACTTACCAACTTTTAAAGTGCAGCTGATGTCGCTTGAACCAAACCGCTTTCACGAAACCGAGTCTGTAATTCCCAGTTTTCCGGTTGTTGAGTTTGCGTGATTTACGTGGGCAATAAAAACTCTATTATATGTCATTGGTTGATTCGTAAGTATCTATCGCAAAGCTTGTGCTTTGGACCTACCAGGTTGGCTACAGTTGTGTCGCGAACCCTTAATTTGCCTAAACTCAATCTTGTGTCACTGCAGGTCATTATAGGGAGGGGCCACTGTTCACCATTGTTTTAGTCCCCTTTATTCCAGACCTCCTTAAAAACGGCATATGCCTGATTATACCCAATAAGCTTTATTCCGGCACATTTAAAATCTCTATCCCGGCACTGTGCCGGTTTAAGACTAATTGTGTGTCCTTTGCTGGGTTAGATTGCTTAGTTGATCGAACTGTTTAGCCTGCAAAATGCCATCCAATGCCAATGATGTCAATGCTGTGCGGCGGTCGTTCAATTCCCACTTCATTATCGAGAAATCGGACTCAACCGATGCTGTGTTGGTAAAAACACAGTTGCCAGACCACAGCAAATTTGTCTGAGGTGCGAAAAAGCGTTGGGCTTAGCAGCTTTCTCGAGTGCATTCCAGCCGTCGTTAAAATTCGTCTCATAGTCTTCAGCATCCAACACGGATCTGATCGATTCGTCTACTCTACCATGTTTGCTCGAAATGCTCGAACTCTACAGCTTCGGTTTGATCAGTATTCCAAAACTTCTCCAGTTGTACCCGACGAGGACCCAGGATATCACCTCCAAAATCGCGAGGGTTTACTAGAACCAGCTCAGACGGTATCACCGGCGGTGCAATACTCGAGGCTGCTTTGTTGTTACTATCTCTTTCCGGTTGCACATTCTCCATTCCTTTGATAATATGCACAGCAAATTTCCCTAGCTGTTTCAGAATTGATTGATGTTGAGCAGCTTGTAAATCACTCAAATAGTTTGCCACAAACGTTCCTTGATCCCTCACAAAATTGACAAGGTCATGCTCCTTGAGCCAACACTTCTTCGTCACCGTGTCATTGATACCGTGGGTGAACGCGGTATCAATGCATGGTTGAATGAATACTAGACAGCGGAGCTGAGCCACCAAAACCTTGATCTCTTCTGTTTGTTGTGACAGAAGAATGTCTTTGGCTTGTATTTTAGAAAATGTAACAGTGACGACAGAAGCCAAAGTAGTGGCAAACCTGACAGCGAACAGAGGACACTGTTAGAAATGCACGATTCAGAGGAGAATGGAAAGTGAGATTCTGCAGTATCCCTAGCCTATCTTTAGCTATCGTTCCCTACCCTTCGTCATCCAGGTCACAGCTGAGCGACGCATCCCCCGGATCCTGACGCCAGATCCGAGGGTTTTCAACACTCCTCCGCGCCGGCAGCGGCGACCTCCTTCTCGTCTCAATGGAGACCTACGATGACCCGCAGGTCAGCCAGTCTCGGTGCCTCGAATGCCTTGGTAAGGACGTCAGCTGGCATCTTCTCGCTCTCGAGGTACTCGGCCTTGAGTACCCCGCGCTTCGCGAGCGCCCCCACGAACTTGATTCGCACATCGATGTGCTTCGCCTTACTCGATGAGCCTTCGCCGTCGAGCTGCTTGAGCGCCGCTTGATTGTCGACGCGCAGTGACATCGGGCTGGCGTACGCGATGCCCAGCTCGCCAAGCAACTCGCGCATGCCCAGCAACTCCACAGCCATAACCGAGGCCTCAGTGTACTCAGCCTCCATGGTGGAGAGGCTGACGCCGGTCTGCTTCTTGCAGACTCACGACACGGGCATCCCGTCGACCGTGAGCAGGCCACCGGTCACGGACTTCCTGTCCGCCTTGTCGGCTGCGAAATCCGCGTCGCTGAACGCGATGACCTTCAGCGGCTCCTCCAAAGCGCCTTGACCCTTCATACTCAGCCGCAGACCCTTGGACCCCGCCAAGTAGCGCGCAATGCGCTTGCCGAGCTTCCAGTCGGACATCGTAGGGCTGTGGGTGCGCCTCGACGCCTTGTGCACCGCGAACGCGATGTCGGGTCGCGTGCGCCGCGCCACCCACATCAGGCTCCCCACGAGCGACTGAAACTTGCGCACTGTAACCACGCCGTCTCCTCCAGACGTGGGTAGCAACTCGTTTGACGTCTCGTCGACCTCGTTCGACTCGATGCCGATCGGGGTGCGCACGCTGTGCACTGACGCCATTCCGTGCTCGCGCAACATCTCCTCGGTGGCCAGTTCCTGGTCAAAGTCGTAGCCCTCTTGATCGTCGTACACGACTCTCATGCCGAGGAACTTGCTCGCACGCCCGAGATACTTGATTGAGAGCTCCTTCAGCTCGCCGAAGAACGCGTCGACCGCCAGCTGTTGCGAGCAGGTCGTCGACGTACACGCCAACAACCAACAGCACGCCCTCGCGGCGTCTGTGGTAGACGCACATGTCGGTCAGGCTTTGCACGAAGCCCAAGTTGATCAGGGTCTTGTGTAAGAGCTAGTTCCAGAGCCGACCGGCCTGTTTGAGGCCGTACAGGGCCTTCTTCAACTCCATCACCAACTCGCTGTCGTCTGTCACGCCCTGTTATTTGTGCACGTCCGTTGGAATCACCATTCCGCGCGGCAGGCGCAGGAAGATGTCCAGCTCCGCCTCCTTTTTGGCCTTGACGTACGCGTTGGGCACGTCGCCATGCTTGGCGGGAACGCGCCACTTGCGCGCGAGCGCGAAGATCAGCTTCACTCTAGTCATCTCAATGACCGCCGAGAAGGTTACACTGTAGTCGATCCCGAACTGCTGTTCGTTGCCGCAGGCGACGAGGCGTGCCTTAAGTCGCTCGATGGCGCCCTCCGCGTCCATCTTGGTCTTGTAGCACTTGGTGTGAAGCGCGTGGGCGCCCTCGGGCTTGCACACGATGCGCCACACTCCGTTGTCTTCGAGAACGTGCAGCTCATCGGCCATCGCAGCAAGCCACTTGTCCTTGTGCTTGCTGCGCATGGCCTCCTGGTACGACTTCGGGTCATACTCAACGACGCTATTCACGACGTCGCGCGCTGACTCCTGCGGCTGCGCGGTCTCAGTCGTCGCGTCTCCGACGTTCTTGGTCATGGAGCGCGTTACGTGGCGCTCACGCGACCACGACTTCTTCTTCTTAAACGACGTGCGCTTCTTCTTGACGCGTGCCTTCGTGGCCGCGGCCACCGACGCTTGTTCCTCGCTCTCTGGCGCTTCGTCGCCTTCGAGAGTCTCGTCGCCTTGCAGGTAGAGTCTCTGCACCTGCAGGTTCTGCTCCTTGTCGAGCGTCTTGATGTTCTTCACGTGCTGCGTGGTCACCACCACCCCTTGGCCAGGTACACTGGGCACCCCTTGGGCTCTTCGCCCACGCCTACGATCATGGCAGGCTGGGAACGTTGCTCGAAGTTCTTCTTGCGTGGGTCGCGGTACACGGTGGACGGCGAGCCGAACACCACGATCTCGCCAAGTGGCGGCGTTTTGCCCGTCCGGACCTTTAGCGGCGACGCGCGGCCAGGGTTCGAGTTCGTTGGAGCGCGGTTCAGGATGCACGCAGCGTACTGAACTGCGTCACCCCAGAACCTCAGCGGGAGCCCGCACGCGAAGATCATGCACCGCGCCATGTTCATGATGGTGCGGTGCATGCGCTCGGCCTTGCCGTTGCTCGACTGGATCTGCGCTTCGCTGCGCTGACGTGTCACGCCCGTGCGCTTGCAGAACAAGTCCACGTTCTCGTACTCTCCTCCGGAGTCAGTGCGCAGAACGTGGATCTTGCAGTCGAACTCCTTCTCGAAGTAGACGAGGAAATGCTCGAACAGCTTCGCCGCGGCGTCCTTGGTATGCGCCAAGAACACGCGGCAGTAGTTCGACTTGTAGTCGATGAAGTTAATCATGTATCTGTTGCCCAGGCGGTCCTTGGGAGTCATCGGCCCCTTCAAATCGGAGCAGATGACACCACCCACTCTGTCGATGGGCGAGTGGGCGTCGGTGTCCTTCTTGGACCGCCGGTTCTTCGTCTGCTTCCCCTCGGCGCACGTGAGACAGTTGACACGCTTGTGGTCGGTCAGGTAGATGCCTGAGCTCGGGTCCTTGGCGAGCAGTTCCACCGCATCAAAGTTGAGATGAGCCAGTCGCTTGTGGAAGTCCAGCAGCGTGCCTTGCTGCATGACGCCCGTCACCTCCGCAGACTCCGTGAGCTCCTGGTTCAGCGCGGTCATGATCACGTCCGACGGCAACTCATGCCTCGGCCCCACCGCGGCGGGCACGACTAACACGTTGCGCCGCATCTCGACGTCGAACGCCACGCGTCCACCGTCCTTGGCCCCACGGCGCGTCGTCCGGCACACTGGGTCAGCTCGAAGCCTCGCTTGTCGAGCAACCCATAGGAAATCAGGTTGTGCACGACGTCCTTCGCGAAGTACACGTTGGTGAGCTCCACCATCTGCTCCTTGCCCAACGCCATGACGCGCAGCATCACCTTGTCACGCTTGGTGATGTTCAGCGGCTCACCGTTGGGCTGCACACACTCGTCGGTGCACTCTTCGACGTCCTCGAGAAACGACTCGTCGTTCACGAGGTGGCGGCTGAATCCGCTGTCTAGGATCCAGAGGTCGTCATTGTCGACGGTCTTCTCGTCGACGGCCAGCGTAAGGTGCCCGCGCTGTTTGCGATCTGGGCACGCTGCACGCAGATGACCCACACGGCCGCACTCGTGGCAGCTCCGCGTCTCCTGGCGCTGGTTGCCACGCTCCCGCACCGAGTTCACGGTCTCGCGGCCAAGTGACTTCTTCTGCGTCGACTCCGTCTCCCAAGACTGCGCGAAATGCGCGAGCTCCTCGGCGTGCTGCAGGTAGTCGGTCCGCGACTGGTCTACCTTGGCCATCAACACCGTGCGTAGCTCTGCGGAGGCGTACTGAACGATGTTGTTCAGCACCAAGTAGTCAGCGCTGCCCCCCGTGGCCTCGGAGATGGCCACGAGGTACATGTAGTGCTCGGGCCACGACCTCTTGATGTCCTTTGGCGCCGTGAACAGCTTCATGGCTTGGGCGGGCGTGGTGTTCGTCTTGAACGCGTCCAGCATCTTCTCCACGACGTACTGCTGCGTGGGCAACTGGTTCCACCACGTGTCCACTTGATTATTGTAGTACCTCGGCCGTACCCGAGAGGTAGTGACCGAGAAGGTCTACCTTCATGTCCTCCGACCACGGGAAGCCGCACGCCGACTGCCCGAGCGCCACCTGCCGGTCGAATCTTCTGCACCAGTCCAGGAAGCCGGAGCCTAGCCCGACGTACAGCTCCTTGCCGTCGAACGGACGGATCGCCAGCTTCTTCTGGCGGGCGTACGGGTATCGGAATGGCCCGCCCTGGTTCTGCGGCTGGTACTGGTACGGCGTAGGAGCGGCTGGTGGCTGAGCTTCGGGCTGTCGGGGTGCTGGTACCGGCGCCGCTGGTGGCTGATGCGCTCCTTGGCCAGCTTGGGCGGCGTGCTCCGCCGCGTAGAGCCTTTGCATCTCCGACATGCCGTAGCCCGGCTCCTGAAGTCCGACGTCTGCGTGGCGCAGCCCGAAGTACTGCGGGGGCGCTGTCGGCCTGCGAGGGGTCTACGTGTGCGGCGTGCCACCTAACGAGTCGATGTGCATCCTGGACCCGCGGCCCAGGGCCGACGCGAACAGGGTCGTGTCCATCAGGGTCTTGGGGTCCTTCTTGGGCGTTTCCAGGCGCTGCTCGAGGTTGGCCTGGGACTTCTCCAGCTTGTCCAGACGTCCGACGACACCACGGAGCAGCTGCAGCATCTCCGTCGTCTGGTCGCCCTCCGTGGTCGTCACCGCAGCGCCGCCCGGGTTGCCGTCACCCCTTGCGCGGGTGACAGCGGTGCTCTCCTCTCCGTCGTCGGAAGCGGTCCTTGCGCGACCTGGCTCCGCTTGCATAGGGCTCAAAACCTGTTAGAAGTGCACGATTCAGAGGAGAATGGAAATTGTCCGGAATTTACCGGAGATTGGGGGTCGCTGACTATGCATCCACCGGACGAGCGTCCGGTATTTTCCGAGTGGTGCAACCATGCACATACAAAAATGAAGTCATTTCAGATAAGCCACTGAATGTCAGAATTTACCGGACCGTCATCCGGTGATCAAAATTCAGAGGTTGCCAAGCAGTCGCACTCCGAAAACGATTAACCCGATGACTTCCAACGTCGATGCCAACCCAGTCGACTTAGACGAAGAAGTTACCCTCACAAGGGCCAGCACAATAGCCACAAAATCGCGTGCCAGCTACCTGAATTCTACTGTCCGAATGCTGGCTTGGATGCTGCATCACAAAGCGTCTCTGATTCCGACCAACTTTCGCGACTCTATACAAGTTGACAGCGGAGGTAGTGCAAGTAAAGCGTCGATCCTCGCCGCACTTTCGTCCGCCCCAGACAACCCCCGCTTCACTTTGACGCCATGACAGCGGCTGACTTCCTAACATGGATTTTGTCCATGAAAAATAAGGATGGTGGATATTATTCGTTCTCAACCTACGCAGGACATCGCTCAGCATTGTTCAACCTCTTTCGTGACTACCACAGCATCATGTCCCCTCAATTGGAGCACGAGTTGAGCTGTCATTACAAAGGTTTACAACATCGAATTGCTGGTGCAATTAGCAGTGGAGACGGTCCTATTAAGGTTGGCAAGGATCCGATGACTTTCAGCCTCTATCGTAACATTGCAGTGGAAATGATGAAATCGTCGTCACGCGAGATGATTTTTGCACGAGCATTTCTTTTGATCTCTTGGAATTTAATGTCACGAGCCGCTAACACTGTTTCCCTTTGCTACAACCACATGGAGTGGGGCGAAGATGCCCTAAAAATTTACTTCGCGCACATGAAAAATGATCAGCGCGGCAGGCGGCAGGCGGCTCAGAGACCCCCGACACATATATGCAAACCCCTTGATGCCAGAAGTTTGTCCGATTCTCGCCATAGGTTCGTTGAATTGAATTGAAAGGTGCATGAATGTGAAGCGAATTGTAACCACAGTGCTCTATTCTTGCAGGTCTCTACTGGTTAGTATACGGAGTCGACTCAAGCGCAAATCAAGTATTTCCGGGAAGCGACCAGTACGATCGTTTTCGGAAAGCACTTCGTCGTATATTAGAGAGTACAAGTATGGCAACCGAGCTAGAGCGCCGCGGTACAAGTTGTGAGGACATCGGTACGCATTCCATGAGGAAAGGTGTTGCTACGTATTGTTCATCAGGTTCGACGGCATGTCCACCGGCAATTGCTGTTCATTTACGGGCTGGGTGGGTGTTAGGTGGTGTCCAAGACAGATACTTGAGGCACGACTCGGCAGGAGATATGTTTGTTGGCCGTACGGTATCGGGTTTACCTATACTTAAAGCTGATTTTGGTACTTTGCCACCGAGGTTTCAAGGAGCACGTGAACTAGTCGAGACAGCAAAACGAGTTGGCTTTCGCCAGCTACCGCAAAGTGCTTCCCAAATTGGTGAATTTGCCCTGGCCTCGATTGTGTACCACTACGATTATTTGAAAGCGAATCTGATCGGAATCCACCCCGTTTTTCAATCACCTCTAATGAAGGAAGAACAAACTCTGCGAGAGCTGAAATTATTTGTCAAATGTGGTCCGCCCACTGGAGATGACGATCTATCAGCCACCGGTATACCTCCCCATGTTGCGTTACTTTCTGAATTTCAATCATTAAAAGCTGTAGTCGAGCAACAGCGGTCGGAGCAGCAGAACATAACCCGCGACGTCGTCGAAGGTGTCCGTTCAGCTCTTGATGTATATGCAGAACCACGACGTACGCCAGATAGCTCTCAGATTGCAACTACATTGCTTGATTGTCTCGAAAAAGAAGGTTATCTGCGTAGACAACCGGAAATGGGTGAGAATGATCAATCTTGCACGGCCACGGAGGCAATCACGAGCCCATCCAGCAACAACTTCGCACTTTACACTTGGGGTGGGGAATTTCATGCTTTTCCGGAGGGTATCACGCTACCTGAAGGCACGGCTGAGCAAGCATGTGTGCTTTGGTGTGTTGGTGATCCCTCGAGATCTCTACCACCGTTCTGCAGACTGAAAAGCGTCGATCTCAGGGACGCTAAACAGAAAAAGCGACTATCAGACCTCAAATTCTTGATGGGACTGGTAGAGCAGCGAGCAGGAATACTAGGAATCGACACCAAAGCACGTACCGCCGAAGATTCCGTCAATACTTTCCGGAGATGCGAAGATGTATTGGCGATTCCTGACTTGACTCCTAACGCACGTAAACGACGCAAGAGTCAGTTGGTGTGGCAAACTGTAACTTCAATCATGCGTAAGAAGGTGAGAATAGCCGGCCAGCAGCAATTGGAGCGCAGCAGTACGTTTGAAATCACGAGTTCTGAGTCCGTTTGAAATCACCTTTGACCGTGAACGGCGATGCATGGCATGTAACCCCTCTAATATCTTATACGTACCCCCTCAGTGTAACCCCGTCCGGTAATACTCGATTATCGTCCGGTAAATTCCGCCCACAAGTAAGTGAGATTCTGCAGTATCCCTACCCTATCTTTAGCTGTCGTTCCTTACCCTTCGTCATCCAGGTCACAGCTGAGCGACGCATTCCCCGGATCCT
>JAPDHH010000333.1:0-168679 GCA_032158285.1 Phytophthora sansomeana | reverse complement strand
TTCTCCGATCAAGCCAGGAACTCGAAAAAATGCTGTATCTCATGCGTGTAATTATGCATGAGCGCCCAGATTATGAGAAGTGCTCGATCAGGTACGTCCTTGGTATCTCGTTTAACGTCGCTTTGTTTCTTTCTAGGTTGTATTCTGATAAAAATGCGTGTGTACGTGTGTGTAGCGCCGTGGGAGCACTGCTTGCTTTTTTTCCACCGTCTAAACGGCCAAAATTCGAGCTCCCGTCGAGCGTCTCGCCTTCGGACTCTCAGACTGACGTGTCCAGAAAATCTGTGGAGGAATCCAGCACGACGAAGTAGTGATCATTGCAGTCGAGGATGTATGTGAATCCTATGTGAATAAGTGTTCGACTTTGTTTTTACAGACTTATGGGTGGTAGCGCTCCTTAAATGTGGCTTCAGAACGACAGGCATTATCGTGTCCAAGTCCTACACTACCGCTGCTTTGACGAAGACCACCGCCTTATTCCGCTCAACCAGCTCCATCAGTTTAATGAGAGCTTCGAACGATGAAGGAGGTCACTGTTGATGATGATCCTGGATCCTGGATCATCATCAACAGTGACCTCCTTCATCGGATCATTGATCCAGCAGTGTTCTGTCGTACCAAGATCTACATGTACGAGGATGAGTCCTAAGCGAATGTGAAGACTTTAAAAAGAGCGATCGACTCTGGTTTGACATGTGAAAACGGATTAGGCGTTTGCACTTGGCGCAGCGTTCTTCAGCAATTACTGCTGCAAGCGTTCTTCAGCAACTAGTGCTGCAATCGGTACTTCTGTTTGAAGCAACTTTCCAACTTCTCACAATTTGAATGAGATCCTCCGACGTGCTTCAGTTGTTGTCATAATTGATGCGTACCAGCAACCATTTCTCCCTCATGAAGAATACAAAAGTCGTTGACAAACGAACTCAATATCGTTTCGAGGTTATTCCTCCCTATCCAAACAAAATTACAATCTGGTTGCTACTACAACGCTGCAGTCACATTTACGCGCCATGGACAGCGGTGTAGTTGTAGTACACCTCGTTCTCGTACTCGCTGTCGCAGTACGGGAACTCCGTGTCCGAGTCCGTCGGTGCGAACAGCGTCTTGCCGGACGTGTACGTCACGTAGCAGCCCAGGAAGCCGCACACAACGACGACGATCAGGGCCGGGACCTTCTCGTACATCGGAATCTCGTGCCACAGCTTCTTGAGCAGGAAGATAATGGGCAGCAGGATACTGATGAGCGTGATGCATGAAGCCCCCACAAAGTCCACCAGGTCGGAGAAGTGGTCCTTCAGGATGATCGAGAGGATCACCAGCACCACGATGATGGCAATACGGAGGATCACGTACTTGACCGCGTTGGCGCCGCGGTACTCGGCAGCCTCCGCCTCAACGTCACCGTAGTACGGGTTCTCAGCGTCCGCGTTCGAGACGTACGACATTTTGGACGAACGACGGTCGTCGCCATTGACGGCGTCCTTGCCGGGGGTGTGCGCGGCAGCGTACGAGGCGGCAGCGTAGGTGAGCGCGTTCTCAACGTCGTCCTCCTTCTTCTGGTGCATCTTGAGTACCGAGACGCTCGGCGAGGAAGAAGGCCGGGTTCAGGATGACGGAGAAGGCGATGGTAATATGCAGCTGCATGGAAGAAGTAGGCCATGACGACGGCACCCCAGTCCGACTTGAAGCCCAGCGTGGTGAGGCCGCTCGTCGCGTCCGGGTAGATGGAGTAGAGCAGGTTGCCCGTGATCTGGCAGCCCACGGCCGAGTACGCGGTGCTGGCCAGGATGAGGAACAGGCATGAGATGAAGGCCATGGTGACGAACACGACGCGGGGCATGCGCGTCGGCTCGCTGTGCTGGCGCTGCAGGGCCGGGATAACGATGCCGGCGTTGTACGCGAGCGACAGGTTGCCGAACATACCCGCGACCTGCGAGAACTTGATATCGGGCCCCGGCACGGACGGGTGGCCACGCATGCCGTACATGACGACGGCCACGCCGATGATGTCCGCGATGAGCGTTCCAGCGCAGCCAGCAAAGGCGGCTCCGGCGCCCTCCTTGAGCGTCGGGATGAGGCACACGGGCAGACACATGAGCGCCATGAAGCAGATCCAGTACGAGGTGCTGAAGGCGTCCGGGAAGAGGCCGTCGAGCAACGTGCCGCCCAGCACGAGGAACACGCACGGCACGAGCAGACACGAGGCCATCTGCGAGACGACGGCAAGCCAGCGGCCCCACTTGCCCATGCACCACTCGCCCAGGTCGCTGTAGGTCATGACGCTCTTGGGCGCCAGCAGCATGACGCGGCAGATGGCCACGGACGCGTAGACGTTGGCGAAGGCCATGAAGGCCATGCCCACGACGGCCAGCACGGGGCCCGCGCGCGAGAAGTTGCCAGGCATACCGAGGGTGCCGATGCCGTAGACGCAGCAGAAGATGTTGAGCGCCATCTTGAGGTCCTCCATCGTGAGGAATTTGTTGGTGCCCATGGTGGTGGCGGTGGGTCGATAAGCGTGAGACTGAGTGGGGTCCAAGAGGAGAAGGAGGGGCGTTGTGCGCGCCACGAGGCAAAAGCGAGAATGAGCTGCACGAACGTTTGGCAGCGCGCGGGCTTCAAGCAGGGGTCTGCTATATCGGAGACGCCCCCATGACACCCCGAGCGAAGAGATGCGGAGCTCGTCTTGGCGAGCGCATCCTTTGGTTAGCGCCGGGCTCACTGAGTCGGACACGTCGAGCATTCATCCAAACGAGGCAGACTTCCAATCCACGCGAGTGAAGTTCTTGATTGAAGCGGCTTCCGGTGTCGGTGCATTGTGCACCCGACATACTGTTTGCGTCGATACGTCCGCCAATCAGCGTCCGAGTATTGGGAGAATGGTGGTCATATTGAAGTGCAAAGCCCGGACGCGCATGATCAGCGAGATCAGTCGGGTCCCCTTGCTAAGTGTCCGCCCATCGCGCTTTGTGCACGATCCGATTGGGGACACTCTGCAACTTGCAGTGCAGGCGCCCCCGATGCAACCACTTGGTCCATGTATGTGCCTGTTGGTCATGGCGTGAAGCTGTAAACGGCGGTGGTAACCACATTCCGGCGCGAAGTAGCTGAAGTGCTTTAATCGGCCTCGGCAACTCCCTCCACGCTGCCTTTTGCTGCACATCAAGGGCCCCCGCTTGAGGGTTTCGCGATTTGGTGCACGGACGCTAAATCAGCACAGCGTTGAAAGCGCTGCCCGCATGCCTGCTCACAACCTGCACGTGTCAAACGACCCAGCAGCAGGCTGCGTGCCGCACCATTGTGGCGTGAAGGCTCTCGACTCGCAGGCTGCTCATGTTGCAATGTTACCTTCAGATTGCGTCTCGAGGCAGTACATGCACATGTGCGTGTGCCACACGGTGTGGCGGCGGCGACACACTCATCTCCTCTTGTCTACGGCAGCAGCAGTGGCACGAAAGCTCGCATGCATACGGTTTTGTGATGCGCCTCGCGGCTGCAGTCGACGACTTCGCTAACGCAGGAGCATTCTGGTGCCATGCCCCATCCCCATGACCTTCGTTTGCCTTTTGCGCGTACGAGGGAGCGGGACGCATCTCCGCCGTGGGAAATCCGGTGCATATCCCGCTAGCACCGGCACTCAACGTGGCAAACGTGGCAAGACTGCGTCTAATCAGGTGTCCGGCCATTCTTTGGCATGCATGAACACCAGAAACGTGCACAGAGTTTGGTCCCAGAGTTTAGGGACCCATGACGGCCTCCGCGTCGACTCTGACGCACTCGAGGTCTTCGTTGCGCGAGAGCAGCAATGGTCCCCAAGCCTTTGGTAGTTGAATCTGCAGTCACTCGTAGTTCGGCAGGAGCGTGCGTCACCTGGCTTGTAGCTTTGATAGCTCGCCGTGCGATACCAGTCGATGGCTGTTTAAAGATGGTCGCTGCCACCTCTTCGGCGGAGTCCCAATAAAGGAGGTGAGGGCGGGTCTTCTGGTTGTGCGGGGTTATAGCGGATTTACCTTCTGCACGCACTACAGGGAAGGTTGGCTTGCAAACGGACACGTACTGTACTTGGATCCGCTTCTGGATTATCGACCACTCAGTAATGATATTGGTCACCATCACCTCCTTCAGGACGGCGGAGATGGTAGAGATCAGGTTGTGTGAACTTTGCAAGCAGCAAAGAGTCCGAACCCTTGACGCATATATCGATTTAGCATATTTTGCGGCCAACCAAGGCAACACCGTTGATATACATCGTCCTGAGCACGACGGATGCCGTGTGGAAGAGTTTGCTAACATCACGTTTTAATTTCCATGATCTGATCTCCACCATCTCCGCCGTCCTGAAGGAGGTGATGGTGACCAATATCATTACTGAGTGGTCGATAATCCAGAAGCGGATCCAAGTACAGTACGTGTCCGTTTGCAAGCCAACCTTCCCTGTAGTGCGTGCAGAAGGTAAATCCGCTATAACCCCGCACAACCAGAAGACCCGCCCTCACCTCCTTTATTGGGACTCCGCCGAAGAGGTGGCAGCGACCATCTTTAAACAGCCATCGACTGGTATCGCACGGCGAGCTATCAAAGCTACAAGCCAGGTGACGCACGCTCCTGCCGAACTACGAGTGACTGCAGATTCAACTACCAAAGGCTTGGGGACCATTGCTGCTCTCGCGCAACGATGACCTCGAGTGCGTCAGAGTCGACGCGGAGGCCGTCATGGGTCCCTAAACTCTGGGACCAAACTCTGTGCACGTTTCTGGTGTTCATGCATGCCAAAGAATGGCCGGACACCTGATTAGACGCAGTCTTGCCATGTTTGCCACGTTGAGTGCCGGTGCTAGCGGGATATGCACCGGATTTCCCACGGCGGAGATGCGTCCCGCTCCCTCGTACGCGCAAAAGGCAAACGAAGGTCATGGGGATGGGGCATGGCACCAGAATGCTCCTGCGTTAGCGAAGTCGTCGACTGCAGCCGCGAGGCGCATCACAAAACCGTATGCATGCGAGCTTTCGTGCCACTGCTGCTGCCGTAGACAAGAGGAGATGAGTGTGTCGCCGCCGCCACACCGTGTGGCACACGCACATGTGCATGTACTGCCTCGAGACGCAATCTGGAAGGTAACATTGCAACATGAGCAGCCTGCGAGTCGAGAGCCTTCACGCCACAATGGTGCGGCACGCAGCCTGCTGCTGGATCGTTTGACACGTGCAGGTTGTGAGCAGGCATGCGGGCAGCGCTTTCAACGCTGTGCTGATTTAGCGTCCGTGCACCAAATCGCGAAACCCTCAAGCGGGGGCCCTTGATGTGCAGCAAAAGGCAGCGTGGAGGGAGTTGCCGAGGCCGATTAAAGCACTTCAGCTACTCGCGCCGGAATGTGGTTACCACCGCCGTTTACAGCTTCACGCCATGACCAACAGGCACATACATGGACCAAGTGGTTGCATCGGGGGCGCCTGCACTGCAAGTTGCAGAGTGTCCCCAATCGGATCGTGCACAAAGCGCGATGGGCGGACACTTAGCAAGGGGACCCGACTGATCTCGCTGATCATGCGCGTCCGGGCTTTGCACTTCAATATGACCACCATTCTCCCAATACTCGGACGCTGATTGGCGGACGTATCGACGCAAACAGTATGTCGGGTGCACAATGCACCGACACCGGAAGCCACTTCAATCAAGAACTTCACTCGCGTGGATTGGAAGTCTGCCTCGTTTGGATGAATGCTCGACGTGTCCGACTCAGTGAGCCCGGCGCTAACCAAAGGATGCGCTCGCCAAGACGAGCTCCGTATCTCTTCGCTCGGGTGTCATGGGGGCGTCTCCGATATAGCAGACCCCTGCTTGAAGCCCGCGCGCTGCCAAACGTTCGTGCAGCTCATTCTCGCTTTTGCCTCGTGGCGCGCACAACGCCCCTCCTTCTCCTCTTGGACCCCACTCAGTCTCACGCTTATCGACCCACCGCCACCACCATGGGCACCAACAAATTCCTCACGATGGAGGACCTCAAGATGGCGCTCAACATCTTCTGCTGCGTCTACGGCATCGGCACCCTCGGTATGCCTGGCAACTTCTCGCGCGCGGGCCCCGTGCTGGCCGTCGTGGGCATGGCCTTCATGGCCTTCGCCAACGTCTACGCGTCCGTGGCCATCTGCCGCGTCATGCTGCTGGCGCCCAAGAGCGTCATGACCTACAGCGACCTGGGCGAGTGGTGCATGGGCAAGTGGGGCCGCTGGCTTGCCGTCGTCTCGCAGATGGCCTCGTGTCTGCTCGTGCCGTGCGTGTTCCTCGTGCTGGGCGGCACGTTGCTCGACGGCCTCTTCCCGGACGCCTTCAGCACCTCGTACTGGATCTGCTTCATGGCGCTCATGTGTCTGCCCGTGTGCCTCATCCCGACGCTCAAGGAGGGCGCCGGAGCCGCCTTTGCTGGCTGCGCTGGAACGCTCATCGCGGACATCATCGGCGTGGCCGTCGTCATGTACGGCATGCGTGGCCACCCGTCCGTGCCGGGGCCCGATATCAAGTTCTCGCAGGTCGCGGGTATGTTCGGCAACCTGTCGCTCGCGTACAACGCCGGCATCGTTATCCCGGCCCTGCAGCGCCAGCACAGCGAGCCGACGCGCATGCCCCGCGTCGTGTTCGTCACCATGGCCTTCATCTCATGCCTGTTCCTCATCCTGGCCAGCACCGCGTACTCGGCCGTGGGCTGCCAGATCACGGGCAACCTGCTCTACTCCATCTACCCGGACGCGACGAGCGGCCTCACCACGCTGGGCTTCAAGTCGGACTGGGGTGCCGTCGTCATGGCCTACTTCTTCATGCAGCTGCATATTACCATCGCCTTCTCCGTCATCCTGAACCCGGCCTTCTTCCTCGCCGAGCGTCTCGTACTCAAGATGCACCAGAAGAAGGAGGACGACGTTGAGAACGCGCTCACCTACGCTGCCGCCTCGTACGCTGCCGCGCACACCCCCGGCAAGGACGCCGTCAATGGCGACGACCGTCGTTCGTCCAAAATGTCGTACGTCTCGAACGCGGACGCTGAGAACCCGTACTACGGTGACGTTGAGGCGGAGGCTGCCGAGTACCGCGGCGCCAACGCGGTCAAGTACGTGATCCTCCGTATTGCCATCATCGTGGTGCTGGTGATCCTCTCGATCATCCTGAAGGACCACTTCTCCGACCTGGTGGACTTTGTGGGGGCTTCATGCATCACGCTCATCAGTATCCTGCTGCCCATTATCTTCCTGCTCAAGAAGCTGTGGCACGAGATTCCGATGTACGAGAAGGTCCCGGCCCTGATCGTCGTCGTTGTGTGCGGCTTCCTGGGCTGCTACGTGACGTACACGTCCGGCAAGACGCTGTTCGCACCGACGGACTCGGACACGGAGTTCCCGTACTGCGACAGCGAGTACGAGAACGAGGTGTACTACAACTACACCGCTGTCCATGGCGCGTAAATGTGACTGCAGCGTTGTAGTAGCAACCAGATTGTAATTTTGTTTGGATAGGGAGGAATAACCTCGAAATGATATTGAGTTCGTTTGTCAACGACTTTTGTATTCTTCATGAGGGAGAAGTGGTTGCTGGTACGCATCAATTATGACAACAACTGAAGCACGTCGGAGGATCTCATTCAAATTGTGAGAAGTTGGAAAGTTGCTTCAAACAGAAGTACCGATTGCAGCACTAATTGCTGAAGAACGCTTGCAGCAGTAATTTGCTGAAGAACGCTGCGCCAAGTGCAAACGCCTAATCCGTTTTCACATGTCAAACCAGAGTCGATCGCTCTTTTTAAAGTCTTCACATTCGCTTAGGACTCATCCTCGTACATGTAGATCTTGGTACGACAGAACACTGCTGGATCAATGATCCGATGAAGGAGGTCACTGTTGATGATGATCCAGGATCCAGGATCATCATCAACAGTGACCTCCTTCATCGTTCGAAGCTCTCATTAAACTGATGGAGCTGGTTGAGCGGAATAAGGCGGTGGTCTTCGTCAAAGCAGCGGTAGTGTACGACTTGGACACGATAATGCCTGTCGTTCTGAAGCCACATTTAAGGAGCGCTACCACCCATAAGTCTGTAAAAACAAAGTCGAACACTTATTCACATAGGATTCACATACATCCTCGACTGCAATGATCACTACTTCGTCGTGCTGGATTCCTCCACAGATTTTCTGGACACGTCAGTCTGAGAGTCCGAAGGAGAGACGCTCGACGGGAGCTCGAATTTTGGCCGTTTAGACGGTGGAAAAAAGCAAGCAGTGCTCCCACGGCGCTACACACACGTACACACGCATTTTTATCAGAATACAACCTAGAAAGAAACAAGGCGACGTTAAACGAGATACCAAGGACGTACCTGATCGAGCACTTCTCATAATCTGGGCGCTCATGCATAATTACACGCATGAGATACAGCATTTTTTCGAGTTCCTGGCTTGATCGGAGAATTTCCAAGTGGTCGAGCTCACAATCAAAACTGTTGACCGCTTGAAGGTGCTCGTTGAACTCACGCAGTCGATGAAGTGGAAGGAGCTCTTGATCTTTTGTCACGGCTGCATTTGTCAGGAAGGAGTAGAGGGCTCTTATGAAGTAACCAAGACTTGGCATACGACTTGCTTGGTCAATCCGTTTGAGGCTTTCCTCGACGTCACTGCTCCATTGAAACCCTCCATTTGACTTGATACAGATATGTTCAGTCTTGGGTGGGGGGACCGACACCAGATCCAAAGTCGGCGCAAAGGACGCGCCAGACATTTTACTTAGCCATTCGTTCACTTCCTGTTGGCGAGTTCTCTGCACAGCGCTGTCCCGAAAAGCACCCATGCGGATGTTCATGAGACCCAGTAGCTCCGCCAATCGTGAATCTTCACACGGCTGCCATTCTTCGTAGGAGCCATCGAGTAGTTCCCGCACAACAGCCATTATGCCCTCAAATCTAGACACACTGTAGTCGTCAGAGCACTTCCACTCGCGGACTTCCCCAAGAGCTGCCACCAGCTTGTTTTGGTCTTCGATAGACACACTTGCGAGCTTTTTGTAATGCGCGGTGATGAATTTACGCATATTCGTGTTACACCTGTACAAGCAAAGGTAAACGTTGTCAGGATAAGCTAATATCATGTGTGTCGAACAGCCACATACCACTGAAAACGTGTCGATGAATCCTCGAACTTGTTTTGCACTTGCTTGATGAGATCATGCATATCGCGTACGTCAGAAGCTTCGAGTTTTCCCTTAGTCGCAAGGACAGCACGCACAACAACCGATAGCACCTGCAGGACATCCTCCACATGCTGGTTCCGTTCGATGGTGAACCCCTCATCTCTCTTCAACAGTTCTTCCATGGCCTCCCGAGCGTAGTTCACAGCCTTCTTGACTCGCCCTTCTTCTCCTGTTATCATGTTCAGCTGGGCAATCTCAAGTGCAAATTGGATGCTCTTGAACAGGGCGCCCTCGTGCTCCTCTTGCGGAATCTGTGAAAGTCGTCTTTTGAGGTCCGTAACGACGTGAGGTTCTTTTGATTTGCTTGATGACGAGGTGGAATGCGTCGCCGCTCGTTTGGAATCTCGCCTGCCCTCGGTTTTCGGTGTTCCAGCATCCCACGCGTCGCTCTTAATCGGACGGGATTCCGAAAGCTGGCCCGCTTCACTCGGTCTGAGGAAAGAGTTCTCCGCCGGACGTAAAGGGCTGGTGTTCGCTCGGCGCTTTTGACCAATGTGCACTCGTGCCCCAAATCTGCGTGGAACAGCGGTAGAACCCGAGTGGCTTACCAGTCGTACGGAACCTCCTGGAGATACCACAACCTCGTCAGTGGTAGAAGGTCCCTGGGCGGGATTTCCCCAGACTCCTGGAGGCGTTGCAGCTTCTGAAACAGGAACTGGTCTAGAGAAATTGTGCCGTGTACAGGAAGGTGTTGCCACTGGGATTGGGCCCTCTGCTCTGTGGTTGGGGACTGTCCAGTCAACTTGTTCTTCTTCCTCTTCTTCTGTGGACGTCCCCACCGCTTCGTATGATGACGAACCACTTGAGGACCGTAAATCCGAGTAAATTTTGTCAGTTAATGAACTGATTTGTCTCCCCCACTTGGTCATTCGCGCCACGGACGTCTCGGTGTGCGGCATCTGCATGGTCAAAGGCGTCGAGGATTTGTGCACGTCTCGAGCCACACGCACAACGTCTCGCAGCTGCTTCAGAGCCGCGAGAGCGTCCTGCAGCTTTGGCTTCCGTCTTGACCACCTCATCGTCCACTGCGCCCAGGCAGAGCGCGCGTTGCTGGTCGCTATTGAGCCCCACGCGAGAGAGGATAACGTCCATTTTCGATGGAGGAAACTCACAATGGAGGGAGTTTTCGAAATTAGAGAATTGAGAAAGAGAAATTTTAGAGATTATTTAGTGTTTTTCAAATATTTGTTGTGAAATGTGGAGCGTAGCACAAATTGTACAAAGTTAGCTGAGCACGCTCTAATTAGGAGACGGGATCCCCATCTTAATATCTCCCACTCGGTAGAAACAACTCGTGGCGGGACTTGGAGGCATTGTGAAAGTGGTGCTCTGCAAGATGAATCTTACAGCAGCAAGAGAAGTTAGAGGGAAAGTACCTTGCCCTCACAAGTGGACGCCTACCACAAATGGTTTAGCAGCGTGACTTACTTGCAGCAGCTAAGGCAGGCTCTAAGAAGATATATGACGACTTAGCGCGAAAAAGCTCCACCACAAATATGTTAGAGCGGCAGTCTGCGTACGGTTGATATTGTCCTGAATAGATAGTTACTATTGATGCCCACTATTATCTAATGATCAACAGTCAGTTTAATCGGGACACGGGTAAGATGTGCTCGTTCGATTGTGTTCATTCCTGATTTCGCAGCCAGGATGCCGGAAGAGAGCCTGGACGCTGTCGTGCTGCTACTCGATGACTGTGAGAGGTTGGACGACGACGTGAGTGCCATACGTCGCGAGGTGTTCCACCGTTTGGTCGAGGCGGCATGGCGAGTCGCGATGAGAAGTCGGCATTACACTACTTGACGACTCAATGCCTCGACTCGCCGACTGACTCCGCCTGGGCGATGGTGTACCGGTTCGGCAACGATCTCAATTACCTGAACGCAACGAGTTTGACGCGGTGGGGGCTTAGCTGCCTTGGCCAGAGTATTCTTTGGCGCTAACATTTGCTGACGTTGAATCTGTACACGCGTGCAGGGCATCGTTCCATCAACTTCTCCGCCGATTTTTTCGTTTCTACTACATCCCGAGCCACTCCTCTCGAGGACGACCACCCAGGTTTCGCTACCATCACCAAGCGCTGGGGTTGGTGTTATGTTTCTACGTGGGTTCTATGGAGCTGAGCACGTTGTGCATGGTCTTCGGGGCTCCACCCAGTACTCTGTCGCGAACGTTACGACGAGCGGAAGGTGCCCTCGCATCGACACTAAAGGATTTTGCAACTGCACCGATCGCGTGGCCCTCACCTGGTCGACAAGGGGAGCTTGCTAAGCGTGTCGAGGCTCGAGAGCCACTTCTCACGCATACCTTTGGATTTATCGACGGGAAAAATCTAAGGGTATGTTCTTCATTTGAAAATATCAACGAAATTGACTACTAACACGTGAAGTGTAGGTGCAGCAGCCTTCTCACGCGGACTTGCAAAACGCCATGTACAACGGCTGGTTGCGCACCGTGTTCGTGACTGGCACAATCTGTTTTGCAGCAGACGGGTGCATTATTTGGGTGCGGCACAACTGTCCCGGGTCGTGGAATGACTCCGACACATCGCTTGGGTTTCGAAACCAGTTGCTCAACCCCGCATACTGTCCGGACACACGAATGAACGTTGTGTCGGATTCTGCCTTCCCGTGCTCGAAGGACGTAACGGGTCGAATTCTCACATCTCTGAAAAATGGCGATTTGGAAAGAATTCTGCCGTCTCTGAGGGGGTCAGCTCGAACGCTTCGCTACGCAATTACTTCTGTGAGGCAGGAGGTTGAATGGGGCATGGAAAGTATTCAGAAGGTCTACAGCCGTTTGAATTTACCATTGCCGTACGACCCCAAGGTTCGTGCACTTCGCCTCAACAACCTCTTTCGCATGGTGAACCACCGTGTGCGTACGGTGGTGATCTCTCAGATCCGAACAACATTTTCGGGTGCGATGGACTTCGAAGAGAACTGAATAATACACAACACACGTGTGGGTGTTTAGCCGTTTTGGTCAATTTGCTTTGTACTTCTTTGTTACCTATTTCAAGTTGTCTTTGACCGTGATAACTGGTGGTGCAACTGCAGTTCCGTTCATTAGTTTTCAGGATAAGCTTTGTGTGAGACTTTTGTTACGTGTCGGTCCGGTGATCTAGTTCTGCAAGAAGCCATTCAAGATCATGCATTTACAGACTTTGTGAAAATTACTCAATCGCCTCATCGGTATATCCTCAACTTGTGCTTCACAAGTTGACATCTTGCACTAGTCTCTCTTCGTTAGAGCCCCGATCAACATCACCAACTCGTGGGTGCGGGCGCGTGATTCTTCGCGATCACGACGGGCTCGGTCCCCTCTCTCCAGTTTCTCCTCGCGACGGCGTTCTTCAGCTTCAGCTTTCTCGGCCATGATGCGAACTTCTCTGGTTGCATTCTCGTCGTGGCGGTGTTGGTTCTCCTCTTCTCGGCGCAGCTCTGCCTTTCCTTCAGTCTCTTCGCGGAGAAGGAGGATAGTTTCAATGATACTTCCGCGAGCGCTGTTGGCCGAGTTTTCGACGGCGTTCAGCTTCGACTGGAGCGCACTAGTTGACTTCATGGCGCGAATGCGCTTGGCCTTGGCATAGCTGGCCTCCAGAGTGTCGCGTCAGGCTCGTGGGCACGCTTGGCTCCTGCGGATGTCGCGATGGCCGCACCTTGGTATCCCGCAGCGACAGACAAACCACAGATCATCTCCGTAATCCACGGTCACGTCTTGGCCTCGGAATATCTTTTCCGTCGTAGCCACGACTACGGTGGTGTGACGGCCATTCGCCACCTCGACTAACTTAGCCACTGGCTGGCACGAATAATTGACGAATCGCATTAGTCCCCCATCTTCTCGGCGTTGATCGCTGCTCGAATGGGCCCGCGCGGTCACTCAGGAAACGTTTTCAGTACGAGTCGATAACCGTGGTTTCTGGGCCAGTCACTTCGCCTAGTACTCAAGTGTTTGATCTCGCCAAGATATTGACCCAAGACTTCACCGGCGTCAATGTCCTCGGAAGCTATCACATCGGGCGTTGTGATTGCTACTCCTCGTGCCGTGTCGACTCCTGCCGCAACTCGCTCGTGCACGCCTACTGTAACGCGGACTGCTGTTCGTATGAGGGCTTCTGTTACAATGGGCTCGCCGAGTCTACCAAGGTATTTTGGGGGAGTCGACACGCGCACGAGGAGTAGCAATCACAACGCCCGAAATGCTGAACAGCAGGAAACTTAGTCGAGAGCGGGTTGTACATCTCCCGCAAAGAGATGATACGCGGCGGCCACTGAGCACGAGTAAACGTATCGCGGCGTTGGACTTCATGCATTCGCGGTTGCGGTGCCGCTGATGATGCCTTCCTGGCAGACTCAAGCCGCCTGGTGCTGCTTCGCGCGTCGTCCCTGGACACAGCCTTCGATCGAGAGTACGGCATAGAGGTTGCTTGGCGAGCTCGACGCTCATCGTGACGAGAACGCAGTGGTTTGCTCCGAAATGGAGGCAAAGGAGGCCGTGGCGTCGAATCCAGAAGGACTGGCGACGATGTCGTTGGGCTACGGCATGGTCTGGATAGTGAATTAGGATCCGAATCCGAAGCTGTTTCGCGTGGCGGTGGGTTGGTCAACCGTCTGGAGCGGACCTTGCACTGCTAATGCGTGAGCCAAGGCGGTGTGGCGGTGCCGGTGTCGCTGGCGGATACATAGTCATCGTGTTGACCGTCAGACGAGACGTTGGGGGGCGTGTTCTCGTCGTCGCTGGGGTCGTTGATGCATCGAAACCTCCAGTGCACGTCAGAGTGCGTCAGGTGCACCATGGTGTCTGCATACAAAGAGAACGTTAGTCTGCAGCAAGTAGTTTTCATGTAACAGGTAGGTACTAACCGGTGGAAGATGTTGCCTCTCCTCTTCGACCGCAGATTCGAAAGTGAACGACCTTTTGGCTCTGCGGAAGAAGTATGTCGGCCCGAGTGAAGGAGTCACAGCCTAGAATGGTGGTCTCTTTAAAATATACAAATACCAAGACAACGTGCAGGATGGCTACGCAGCATATCTTTAGGTGTAGGGCAGAGTAATCGAGACTATATCTACGCTCCGATGGATATATGCGCATCTAAGTTGAAGCTTAACTGCTGCAAGTAAGTCACGCTGCTAAACCATTTGTGGTAGGCGTCCAGTGGGTCGAGTAGCATATTTTAAAAGGCATTAAAATGCCCCAGTTGCTTAGGTGGAGATGCCGGGGGGAGATGTTACTCGTGACCGTGAGCAAAAGGCAACTGTCTACCGGTAGTATGAATAACGATGTCGTTTCCTCCTTGCAGTGCTAAATGAAAAGTGAGATTGAATCCTACTTGCTATCTACTAGTGCGCGTCTAGCATCCAAATTCTAGAACCCTGGTAAACTTGATCAGTCCTTCGTGAATCTTTGGTGACAAACATTCACTGCAAGATGCAAGTTGCCTTTGTGTACCGCACATAATCTGGGACGTGGTACTGCAACACTCCCCCTCAACTTGCACTCTCGCAAATGCCGCTGCACTCGCGTAGACGAACGAGCTGCAGTGCTGGTAGTTCCTTCGTGAGATAGTAGCTAATTGCTGAGCGGATGGCACGTGGTTCACCTTGCTCGACGTGGTCTCGGACGAAGTGTGCTCTGAGGTCAATGTGTTTCGCCCGTGGAGTGTACCCCTGGTTTGTCGCGATGCTTATCGCTGATTTGTTGCCCAAGTGCACGGTCGTGACGGTGTTGCAAGTGGCACCCATTTCCTTAAGCAGGTAGCGAGTCCAGATGATCTCTTGAGTCGCCGTTGCCAATGCCATGTATTCCGCCTCGGCAGACGATAGCGCCACCGAATTTTGACGCTTGCTCTTGTAGACCACAACGCCACCACCAAGTATCACAAGCACACCATATGTAGATATCCAGATCTGCTTGTCGCCTCCCCAGTTCGCGTCACAATACGCGCGTAACATGATCTTGCTGTCACTCGACTTCGTGTACGTAATGCCGTGCGATGAGGTCCCCTTCAGGTAGTGCAGAACGCGTAACGCCGCACGCCAATGCATTTCTCGTGGTTGTTCCAGGTACTGTGAGAGGACAGCCATTGCGTAGCTGATGTCAGGACGCGTTGCATTTGCAACGTACAGCAGGGAACCGATCAACTCACGATACTTGGTTCGGTCCTTGAGCAACGGGTGCGCATCGTTAGGAGACAGATCCTGCCGGTAATTAGAGGGTTGCGGACAGAATAGGCGTCCTCTTGCTTGAATTTCTTCAGCATCTTCGAATTGAACAAATTGAGTCTGCTTCAGCACCAATTTCCCCTTTTCTGGAGAATAGTCGATCTCCATGCCCAAAATGTACTTCGCAGCTCCAAGTGATTTCACCGTGAAATGAGCTGCCAATTCATCACGAATCGCGTCCGCTTCAACATCCGACTTGCAACCAACTAGAAGATCATCGACATACAATGCAATGAAGACTGGAGACTTTGTCTTCAAGCTATTGTGTCGAACAAAAAGACAAGGGTCTGCTCTGCACTGCGTGAAGCCCATCGAAAGGAACACCGAGCGAATCTTCTTGAACCAGACGGTTGCAGCTTGTTTTAAGCCGTACAAACTGCATCGCAACTTGCATACCATTCCAGCTCCAATTGTTGTCCCAAGTGGCGGTGCCATATACACGTCATCTTCCAAATCTCCATTCAGGAACGCAGTTTCCACATCAAACTGTCGGATCACGAGCTGCATACTGCAGCAAACCGTCAAGAACACACGAATTGTGTTTGAGCATGCAACGGGTGAGTAAGTCTGGAAATAATCGACGCCACGAGTTTGCAGAGATATCCGAGAGCCACCAATCGCGCCATATAGCGAACCATTTCACCTTTCTCGTTGAACTTGTGTGCGAAGACCCACTTAACACCAATAACTTTCACACCTAGAGGTCAGCGTGCAACATCCCACTCTGATCTCTGCTCGGATAGCCTCTTTCCATCGTTTTTCTTCTGGTGACGCGATCGCTTCTTGGTAACTTGATGGTACATCTGTGGCTGACAATGCGATCTCGTAGTCATCGGTGCGTTGACGTTTTGACTCAGGCTCACTTGCTCCATTGTCTTTTGAGGTTCCATCGATGAGAAGTGGCAAATTGACACCACTTTCTCGGCTATCGCCATCCATGAGAAAACGAGGAGCTGGGTGGGACAGCGACTGTGGTCTTGCCGATCCCCCACCAAACACAAGTTGATCGCCGGCTTGGGAACGGTGACGATGCTCCACAATTGCACTTGACCAACCACGATCCAGCTCAACGCGAGGCGGGTTTGAGACATAATCTCTGTGGCGGATATTCGGCTGTGTAGCCAATACGCCAGTCGAACTGCGATCAGAGGTTGCGATTGCTTGAATATCCCGCTGCTCCCCCTAAATCGGAACTATTGCAGTGTCGCTAGGAGAATTATGTACTCCAGATGCATCGCCCTCCATACTCTCCGGGTCAGACACCGCTCCTGCGGGTTCGTCGATCTCCATCATCTCTTCACTTGGGTTTTCAGGATTGGTAGACTGAACTCTCGCAATTCCTTCGTCGTCATCATCATCGAACGAACTCTGGGGTGCATGATGCTCAATCACTACGACATCACGGTACCTGGAAGGTGGCCGATCGTCAATAGTGATTGACCTCGTCGTTACCAGGCGCTCGTCCTCCAAATCCCAAACTCGGTACGCCTTGGATGTCTCTGCATATCCAAGAAAAATGCAGCTGTGGGCTTTGGAGTCCCGTTTCGTGCGTTTGCCATCGTGGATACGTGTGTACCCTCTCGATCCGAAGACACGTAGATAGCTCAGGTCTGGTCTTGCTCCGTGATGAACTTCAAAAGGACTCTTTATCCGGGCGTGCTGTGTTCGGAATTCGATTAACCGTATGCGCCGCCGTGACGATTGCTTCACCCCACCAGGTGCGGTCTACCTCCATGTAATGCAACATGGATCGGGTCATTTCAGCCAGTGTACGATTCATCCGCTCGGCCAAACCGTTTTGTTGTGGCGTGTATGGCGTTGTTGTCTGGTGGATGATCCCATTCGCCGCGCAGTACTGGTTGAATCTGCGATTCATGTACTCGCCGCCGTTGTCGCTCCTTACGCACTTCAGCTTTCTACTAAATTGAGTCTCCACCATCGCCTTGAATTCCTTAAAACGGCCAAACGCTTGGGACTTCGCGGATCAAATACACGTAGACAAAGCGGCTGAAGTCGTCAATGAATGTCAGGATGTACAGCGCTCCTCCCTTCGCCTTCGGATTCATCGGACCCATAAGATCCGTGTGCACAATCTCAAACGGGCTGGTCGTCTTCACTTCACTTCCCGATCTATGAATGAACGGGCTATTCGTCACCTTACCTCGCACACAGCCGTCACATACGCCGTCACGCTTCACACCAACCTCAGGAATTCCATCACACGCCTTCAGCACTTGACGTATGTTGGTTTCTGACACATGGCCGAGACGAGGATGCCATGTTCCACTCGTGTTACCGATTCCGCCCGAACCGACGGCCTGACGAGCCTCTGCTGCCGCTTGTACCTTCACACACCATCCGAATAGCTTCCCCACTCGCTTGACCACTGCGACTATTTCACCACCCATAACCAGTGTCGCTTGGCCATGCTCGAACTGGACGGGCACACCATGAGCAGTCAGTGCTGGCACCGACACGAGCTTCTTGTCGAGCGCAGGAACATGCAGTACATCCGTTAATTTCACCGTACGCGCATCATCAAGCAGGAACCGCACGCTGCCTACCCCTCTCGCTTGGAGCCGCTGGCCATTGACCACTGTTATACTGATGGGCGCCTCCAATTCCCGATACTCCACGAAATCATATATCTCAACCGACATGTGGCAGCTGGCGCCACTATCCAGCAACCACATGGAGCTTTGTACCGGGAGTCACTCGTCGCCGAAAACACCATTTCGTCGCCGCCTTTCGACTTCAAACCTGGACAGTCCACCCGCTTGTGCCCATGCTGCCCACACTCGTAGCATTTCCCTTGGAAGCCGACATTACCGCGCTTTACGCCTGCTTTACGCCCTTTCCTCGCATCTTGATCCCGGTGTCCATGACTACGCCGTGCGCCACTAAGCTGCTCCAATGCCTTGAACGCTGTCTCCTTCTTCTCGCGTTCTGCAGCGTGTCAAATTCTTGACGTAACATCTCCTTGGCGCCCAGAAGCGTCACATTATTGTGAGCTTCAATGATGCGTACCATCGCATCATACTCAGGGGGCAGACTTCCCAGAAGAAGAACCAGCTTTTCACCATCATCCACATTGTCGCCAGCAGCGCTGAGCTTAAGGCAAATCTCGTCAAAGTTGAGCATGTGATCCATGAGGCTAGCGCCGCTCTCCATCGCGAACTCAAGCAACTGTTTGCGAAGTTGCACACGGTTGTGGAGGTTCTTCTTGGAGAAGAAGGATTTGAGCACTTCCCACGCTTCAAGCGCCGTCTTGCACTCCCGAACCATTGACTGATACGTAGGAGACAGCATCTTCACCAACACAGCCAGAGCCTTCATGTCAGCGACTTTCCATTGTGGGGTATCCCGTTGAACCGCAGACTCTGGCTTCAGAAGAACGTGGTCCAGCAGGTCCTTTCGGGCGAGAGCCATACGGGCGTTGAACTCCCACATGAAGTAGTTGTCGTCCGAAAGGATGTCATTGGGCCCTAGCGTCTTTGGGCTCACAACCAATAACGATGTCGTTTCCTCCTTGCAGTGCTAAATGAAAAGTGAGATTGAATCCTACTTGTTATCTACTAGTGCGCGTCTAGCATCCTGATCAGTCCTTCGTGAACCTTCGGTGGCAAACATTCACTGCAAGATGCAAGTTGCCTTTGTGTACCGCACATAATCTGCGATGTGGTACCGCAACAGTGGTACCGCAACAGCATGCTAGTCGCGGTTGAACTTCAGTTGACAGGTCTGAAGTGCACAAAACGAGCGTTCATGAGCCAGGCCATTTCAGTTTAACTTGTTGTCGCTGGTGCATACCCGACTTCTTTTAGAATCCTTTCTAACCTGTAAGGATCGGTGGTAAAATGTGAAAGACTCCGCTGACCTGCGGATTAAATTGCCTTGCACGAGTGCAGCGTGCTGTTCCTTGTGAGACCAACAATAAAAGTTCCTGCTCTTGAAGCTCGCCGCAGGGTGAAGTCGAGTTGTCCCGCACGATGGGCGTGGCTGTTCTCATGGTGCAATAAATCAAGTCGCTCCGCGAGAGCACCACTTGCCTTCTTGAACTAAGCAGGACACGGTCCCGACGGGCGTGACCGGTATTCGTGGGGGTGTCCCGAGCCAAATTTGACCAGGATGACCAACTGAGACCGTCACTGACCAGCCTTTGTGTCTCGGTATTTGTCCCGACTGCCCCGGCTGTTAATAGGGGTGACACCCCTTCTATAAAAACTATAACTAAGTGAAAAACAAACGTCAGATACATGACATTTACGTTCATTGTGGTACTTGCGAAGAAAAAGCCAAGACGGAGAAGAGCGGAGGCTTTGAGGCTTGTCGGCGCGGTATGAGATGTAGCTGCGCAGATCCTGCTTGATAAGTCAGTGCTCGTCAGTCTACTGACGTCTCAAGTTGTGTTTGTTGGTTTAATTGCCGTTCAGGATCGATATCAAGATCGCGGAGGCAGTGCCTTCCCCATGAGTTCTACCTGGACGGCGTACCGTAGCCGCGTGCTTGTTCGTGCCATTTCCAAAATTCAGAGCTTCTAGGAACTACTCTACATTACGCACAAGGAAGATTCGTACCTTCACAGCTTTGACGAGGCGGTGTTGACAGAAATGTCGACGGTAAGTTTGTTCGCCCATACAACATGGAGAAGTTGGATTGACATTGTGATACCATTTGCTGTGATTCATTGTAGATATTTGCAAGATGTAGAGCTAATGATCAATATTGAAGGCTATCTGAAAAATGATACAATGCTGTTCTGGGCCTGCTTGTCTTTCCGACGTTCGCAGTGCTGATTATCGCTGGATGGCCCGCACTTTCGTTTTGCCTGGCGGCAACTATCACAAGCTGGTGGAGGACGCTTACGCGCAGGAGGTTCAGCCGACACCGACGTTTGATTGGTTTGCTCTATGCTTGTAGCTGCAACAAGTGGTGGAGGTAGTGCAAGTATCGGAGATACTGTCCGAGTTGGACGACAGTCACGAAGTCGCATGCGAACCGTATTTTGCCCCATTTTGGACTCTGGATAGCGTTTGAGATACTCGTGATGGATCAACGTCCATTTCCCTTTGAAACCCTTGCCCAAAGTAGTCGCAATGCTTAGCAGGTGTGCTTCAGTTTTTGGGTCCCATGACGATTGATATGCAGCTGCTAGAATGAGCGGTGATGCACCAGATGTAGCTACAGCGTTTCGAACTGATACCTCGCCGATAAATCCATCTCCTTCACAATTTCGTGTGATCGATGAAGTTATGAATTGGGGATGGATGCGTTGACGGCACTCGGGACTGGTTCGTGACGTACACAACCATTTTGTATCTCACCTTCCACAGTTTTCGTGGCACACGGCTCATCCACAGAGGGCGAAAGCGTGGCTGAAATTGCTAGAGGTTTTGACTCGTCCATGTCGACGGATTCTACGGCATCTTCGGCAAGATGAACAGCATTTTCGACTAACGACGCTGGCTCAATAGTTGCAGATACTGGAACCAAGCCAACGTCAGCGCCAACCGAGTGCTTTTTCTTGTCGCGATTCTGAGTTCGCTTCAGACCCTCCCACCGTCGAAGTAGCAAAGCTGACGACTTCGGCTCAACTCCGTCACACGTAGCCGCCGCAAAATTGTAAACGACGGCATATAATTGCTTCCGGTGTTTCAGCGAGGCATTACGCACCATCAGAAACAATTTTTTCATCAACGCGTCCTCGTCGGGCTTGACTTCATCATCATTAATTGGTTTATCGGTTGTGACGAGAATACGCTGATTAACAACAAAAGGCGACTGCTTCAGCTGCGCATCAATTCCTGGAAGGCGTCGTGCAATTGCCTGAAAACTACGCTTTTGAAGGTTCAGAGCGCGATTATCCAAACGATCCACAGAGCAATTATAAAGAATTGTGGCAACTGCTTCACTTTCCGGCCATGCCCGTTTTGCCGCAAGTTGCTCGGCGCGAAGTTGCTTCAGAAGCGCAAATTCATGTGCTCCAAACTCTTTAACAATTTCATACTCAGGCTCTAGTCAAAGCAAACCCACGAAATCTTTACGGCAGAAATGATTCTCCTTGGTAAACGTGTTTGTCAGTCGATCGGATATCGACTGATGGTGCATTGCGCGCTAGAAGCTGGGTCTCAATGCTGCACGTACGAAGCTGAATCATATCGAATAATTGTTCCCACGGTCTGTACTCGACTGACTGGTCTGTACTGCTAGGATAAGATTCGCTGGAAGTAATTGAGCTGCCCTTGATCGCCATAAGTTTGTTCATGTACTCGAGCTTCGGCGAGTCAGGAAGTAGGCCATTGTACATGACAGCACTTTGGCAAACACTTCTATAATCGGTGCCGTGGAATCCAGGATTTCGATGATGCTTGGCGCCTACAGAAATGTTGTGCTGTAGCAAAATTGGTTAGCAAGTATGCTAAAGTGAGATTTTGATATCCATACTAGCACAAACCTGTAAGATGAAGATATCCAAGATGCGTAAACCAACTTGGACGGAGAGTACTCGATCAAGAAGCTTTCGCGGCTTGGAATGAATTGCGTCAAGTTGACTTGTAGACACAACGCGGACATCTCCACCTATGTCCGTGTACTGGTTCTCTTCAACATAAAGATCACCACCCCGAATCTGCTCTAAATTGCTTGCAACGCAACCGTCCCATTCTGTGCGCTTCACGGTAATGCTGGCCGGATCAAGAGCATCCAATACAGACTTGACGCGACGCTCACATTCTTCAGGGAGGTGAAGGTTACGCTCCACATCGTAAATGGCCGCTGAAAGCTGCACCGAAAGCCACTTATTCTTGGCGCTATCACCCACTTTCTCTGTGAATCCAGTAATAACATGAAACGGGTCTTGTTTCATCTTCACCGCATCACCAAACACTCTCTCTATGAGATTGCGATTAGCGTTGGCATTGTCACACGCATATCCGGGGCCCACCGAATTCACTACTCATTTTTGGTACCATACTCTGTAACAGATCTTCTGTTTCTGCATGGTTTTCAGATCTGGTTAGTGTTCTCCCTAGTATTTGGCCTACCTCCTTTTGAACGAGCAGCAACATCCGAATAGATGCAGACTGATCTTTACTGCCATTGGCACCAAACATCTTGAGCTTACTGCAAAATTTCTGCGAGTGATCCATTCGTAAAACCCGCTCGCATTTTGTATCTGTCATCTGAGCTGCACACAAGCGGCTCAAAATATTAGTATGGGTTAGCCACAATTCTTTAAGTACTTCAGCATCCAAGCATGTGTGATTGGACATGTACTGCTCCTCTGTTGGAGGTAGTGGAGGAGAATACGTGGCGTCACGCATGCGAAGCTCCTCGACCTTGGCTCCCACACGAGATCTGATATTATAGTATCGCTTCTGACGCCGTCGCACTACATTCGCAACTGCACCTGATATTCCCTTTGTGCTAAGCATTCTATCATAAACAATGTCAAGCATGTCGGAAGAATCTCTGTCTTGTAAGTTAGCAAATACGGGAAGTTAAGCATAAACACCTTGGAGGAAGCTAGATACGAGTCACTAATCGTAGAAAACGGCTCCAACACATTGATAGCGAGCGTAATACAGTACCGTTCTGTGATCAACGTCTTCTAATATACGCTGCTTGTATTCTTTCACCTTCGGCACGCAGCCGCACCCCTCAACGATACACCTGGGCTTGCGGTTGGCCTCAAGACTCTCTGGAGCCCGTGTAAGCGTTGGGAGGCCAAACCATTCAGACAACAGTGTTCCTTGTCCCATCTCCGGGTGCTTCAGCAAAGGTGGGAAGACGCGTAGAGCTATTGCTTCTGTCACAGCAGTCTGTGGGGCGCTCTTCTTCCCCATTGCGACTTTTCACAACTTACATACTAGGTTCCTGAACTTTTTGAAAACCGGTTTTCTGAAGCAGGCGGCCAACCGCAACCCTTGCGGGTTGCGGCGGCCTGCGGGTCTTGCGGCCCGCCTATACCGGTCAAGCCCTCCCGACGGTGGGGAGAAATAATACATAATGTCCCGACGGTGGGGGAAATAGTACATAATGTATTGTAAATTCCGTCGAAGTATGCCTTTTCTCGTCGGTTTGTCGACTTAGGTTGAAAACGTCCAATACAATTTTCAAGTCGTTTGGCAATCGACGGGGTGGAACAGTATGACTCCGGATAAGTCCGCTATCGCACTTAGAATATCAGATAGTGAGATCAAGATAATTTAGTATTTGGGCGATTTGTCGGCGATTTGTGCTCGGTCGATTCAACCAATCGACCTTGGAAAGTTCGAGTAGAACGCACAATATTACACCATTTCTGGTTCAAATTGAGAATTTCCCAAATCAAAATGAAATCAATTTTGAGAATACCTTCAACAATTGATAAACGCGGGGACTATAAGTTTTAACAGATCATTCGGTAGCATTCTGGATTGTACTTTGGCGCGTGCTGTGCAGCATGGCGAGACCTCTTTCCTGCATTTGTACGTATACTGTGACGGGGTCACACAGCACCTTGCACAGAGGAAGTGTGCTCAGGAGTATACAAACTCCAAGTGAACAAGCAGTTCACAGTCCCTGGCCTAAGGGGACACTTGACCAATATTAGGTAGGTTTTAGACTGAATATATTATAGGTGGGCTTTAGTTTGGCCTGCAATACAAACTACAAGACACCTATAGTTACTCCTATACAAAAATGCAGTGAGCCCCGATTGGTTGGCTTTAAAAAAGAGCCGTCGGCGACGTGCCAGCTGTGTGTGCCACATTACGTGTGTGCACCACACTCAGGTATGTAACGCACACCAGTTTGTGTGACCCGTTACATCCTCCCCCACTTAGATACGAAACACATTTCGTCCAATGGGAGCGAGTGAAAATTGTGCGCTCACATTTCACTCGCACAGTCGAAATCCTTCGACTAGCGGCCGAGCTCGTTCGCTCCGTGCCGCTGCTTTCACATAGCGCCAGGCACGTTGCCAGGCGCTCCACGGTCTCCCCATCGACCCTTGAGGTGGCCTGCAAAGGTACAGCCTCGGACGCGCAAGCGTCCAGCCAGATTAAGGTTGCAAAGCCAAAGTCAAGGCCGGCCAAGCCGTAAGGCAGGGCCTTAACCCAAAAGGGAGCCACCGACGTGGCTCCGGAGGCGACCCAGTCGCCCAAGGCTTCATTGGCACTTGCGAGCTGGTGCTCACAACGCCGCCGGTCACCATGGGTGCCGACAGACGACCGACCAAACCTCGGTTCGTCCATTGAAGTCCCCGCAACGAAGGGACTCCCGAGTACGACAGTACTCTCGTCATTTGACATCGACGAGAGCGACTCGGAGAAGCGTGCCGCTTCTAAGACCAGCCCGCTGGTCCATGAGGACGAGGGCGACGAGCCCAAGCCTCCAGCCGGCTCGATGAGCTTCGGCGTTAAAGAGGGAGGCCGTACTGATGCCTCCCAACGCGGGGCAATCGCCAACGCCCCGCAGGCGTAGGGCTTTACCCTCGCCGAAGGCCACGAGCGTGCCCGAGCGACTCGAGTGTGCGGAAGCGTACTGCTTCCCGGTCATCTCATCGAGAGATGACTAAGAACAAGTTCGACTTCAGAACTTGTTCGCCTCGTCCGAGTTTGAGTTTGAGGGAGGGGTTCCTCATGACCCCGAGAGATCTCCACCGATCTCAATGAACAGCAAAGCGTCCGCTTGCTGCTCAGTCGCGCACGCACAACACTGTGCTGCCGACGGCTCGCGCTCGCCGAGCTAGCGGGGACTCCGTCCACCCGCAGGGGTACTACCCACCCCGACGCCAGCATCGGCGCTCCTTCATTCTTGGAGCACCGCGTGGGACTATCTGTGGTAATACCACGACGTGGGACCCAAGCCGAAGACATCTTCTGGCAATGGGTCTCACTTCAGGGCTTCTTCGCCCAACAGCTCATGAGCTTCGCGAGGACAAGCTGCTCGACTCCATCTTGGAGCAGCAGGACCTCCGTGTCCAGTTTGTCCACCTCGTGGGCAAACGCCAGCTTCACCAAGAGCTGGATAGACTGAAGCGTGGTGCTCAGTCCGGCGCTCGTTATGAGCGCGGGTACGGGCCCTATTCGTTGGATCCCTGTACCCCAGTCTGCAGCTAAGAGGCTGCAGACTACTTGCGAAGCTGCCGGCGCTTCTGTTCCCAGATCGCGACAGCCTTCGGGCAGTCAACTTGGAGCCGCTCAATCGGCTCCAGGTACCCTGTGACGTCGGGTATCCGCGCCACTTCACAAAGAGCTGGCGCTTCCCATTCGCGCGCCGCTCTCGGAGAACTCGCTCGACATGGTAGTGGAGTTCTCCATTACGGTCGAGTAGGGCGGGCGGAGCCCTCACCCGATCAGTTGCCCGCAAGACCGGAGGTTCGACGCCTCTCGACTGGGTCTCCGGACCAACTGGTTGCTGTGCAACAGGAGGAGATCCGTTTCCTCCACGACCGCGCGTACGCGATCGAGATTGCGTTCGGCTCTGGCGGACGGGCTGCTCGATGGAGCTACCCTCTCGCTCTCGCCGCTCTCCGTGAGGAGATGGGAGACCTGCACCTCGACGTACAGCGTCTCCATGGCCGTGTTGACCGTCGAGCCCTGGCATCCGACTATGAAGTCTTGTGCCGGGAACCTCCTTGCTGCCCCTCGGACCCATGTGGTCCGCCGTGAGTCGCGGGCGTATACGTACTCCCAGCCGCACTGCGGCTTACGTCGTGAGGGCTTTGCGTACGAGGCCCAGGTGTACGAACCACAGGCGTATCACCAGCAGGACTACTCCCCTGCGTACGGTGGGCAAGACCGCGCTGCTCCTTCGTGGCGACATGTACCTGCGGCCCCGCTTCGCTTCGAGGACGCTCGCTCTCCTCCTCCAGGCTGTCAACCGCGTTCTGAGGCACAGCCGGGCCCAGCGGGTCGTGGTATCGCTTCAGCCGACCCACGTAAAACGTCGGATGGGACTTCGGCAGATCGATGGTGGGCGCTGCACCATGTCTTGCCAGGACCGTGAACGGTCCGATGAAGCGGTGCTTCAGCTTGTTGCTGCCCACCGAGCTGACGGCGTCAAGTGGTAGGTTCTTACTGTCGAGTAGGACTAACTCACCCACTCTAAACACGTTTAAGTTTCCTCTTCCATGTTTGTCCGAGTACTCCTTTTGTTTGTCTTGGGCCGCCGCCATAGCGTCGCGGAACCTGCTGATAACATTCAGCCGTGTGTCCATGAAGGACTCCACCTGTTTCCGCAAGGAAACCGGTTGCAACTCAGCAACCTGGGAGGAAAGGGCTTTCCGAGCCTCTCCCCCACTTAAGACTGAGCCATCGGTGCTCCCAACTAAAGTAAGGGGCACCCGGGGATGGCGAAAGCCGTTCAGGTAGAACGGCGTAAAACTGGCGGACGCGTGCACCGCGTTGTTGAGTGCGAACTCAACAACTGGGAGCTGCTCGGACCACGTGCGAGGAGCTCCCGCACAGACACTTCGCAGAGTGTCTTCGAGCACGCGATTGGGGGCGCTCAGTCTAACCGTCTGTCTGAGGATGATCAGCTGTGGACATGTGCAGCGTAGTTCCAAGCAATTGGAACAGCGTTTGCCAGAACGCAGCGGTAAACCGCGGGTCACGGTCCGAGACAAACGTCTCCGGCAGACCATGATAGCGAAAGACGCCATCTACGAACAGCCTAGCGGCATGTTCACCTGTGACCGTGTCCGGCACCGGAGCAAGGTGTACCATCTTGCTCAGACGGCACACGAACACCAAAATACCGGTGTTGCCGTGCGCATCGGCCGGAAGGCCGAAGATGAAGTCGAGGCTCATCGACTTCCAGCAGTCTGCCGGGATAGGCAAGCTCTGCAATGGGGCCGAGGCGTGCCCCGCGGGTTTCACCCGCTGACATGTTTCGCATGTCTTGACATAGCGTGCGACCCACTTGTACATGTGGGTCCACCAAAAGGCCTGCGAGACCGACAAGAAGGTCTTCTCGCGGCCGAGATGTCCGCTGGAGGGCGCATCGTGTGCCTCCTGGAGGATATCAAACTTGATGTCCTCGCCGTCCGGGACGGCAACTCGCGGTGGTTCATTGGGCTCCACCCGATAGTAGAGGAGGCCATCCTGCCACTCGTATCGGTGGAGCCGGGAGCGCTGTCGCGGCGAGAGCCACGACGACTTGGCGTCCTTCCCAGCGGCCATGAACCGCACCAGAGGCGCGAGAGATTCGTCGCCACGATACGCCATGTGTATCCGATCGTAAAGATCTGTTGTCACCCGCGTGATGTGGGCCAACTCGTAGTCAGGCCTGCCCCAGTGCCAGTCAGAGTCCTTCTTCAGGAGGTCTGACAAGGGTCTAGCAAGACCCGCGCTCCCTGCACTGTACTTGTGCAGGTAGTTGGCCAAGCCCAACCACTTGCGAAGATCCTTTTGGGATCTGGGCATGGGCCAAGCCGCGATGGCTTTGACCTTTTCTGGATCGGCCCGAACGCCGTCGTTGCTGACGAAGCAACCGAGAACCTTAATCTCTGGTGACGCGAAGACGCACTTGTCGATGTTGGCATAGAGCTTGTTGGCTCTCATGACCTCCAGCACTCGACGGAGGTGCTCGATGTGCACCTCCATAGCCGTCTTGCCATCCTCGGCACGGCTATGGACGAATATATCGTCGAAGTACGTCTGTGCAAACGCACGGAGCGGTCTGAACAATTGCGTGACCAAGCGATTGAACGTCGCTGGGGCATTGGATAGACCCTGTGGCATGACGAGCCACTCCCAAAGCATACCGCTTGGAGTGCTCACTGTGGTGAGCGGGATGTCGCTCTCACGCATCAGGATCTGGTAGTATCCGTCTACCAGATCCAGCGCGCTGTACAGCTCGCAGCCGGCCATGTTGTTCAACAACACATCCTTTCGTGGGATTGGTGTCTGGGCCGGCACCGCAGCGCTGTTCAGCTTGTTGTAAGCGTGGACCAGACGCCACTTCCCGTTCGGCTTCCGAACGCAGAAGGTTGGCGTCGAGTGCGGGGACTTTGACTCCCGCACCATGCCTGCGTTCGCCTTCGCGGCGAAGAAGGCATCAATGACCTCGCACTGATCGCGCGGTAGAGGCCATTGCCTCGTGACACAGTCCTTTGTGCCAGGCATGAGATCAATCTCGTGCCGAACTCCTCGATCTGGTGGGAGTTGTGACCGTGGGTCCTTCGACACCACGTCCTCGTACTCCTTCACCAAAGGATACATCGGATCCTTAGGGTTCTTGAGTATCTCAGAACCCAAGCGCGCTTCGTGTCGCTTCCTCATCTCTTCGAGGACGCCCTCGTCCAGGACAGAGGAGGAGTTCATCTCCTCTAGAGTGGTTTCCGGCTTAAGGAGAACCAGCTCTGCGATCTTGCCAGCCTTGAGATCGGCCAGAAAGTCTTCTGCCGCCATCTCTTCGAGGTTCAGCAACTCTGACACCTCCGGCAGTGGCTCCAAGTGGATGCCTGTTGCCTTGACTGGCATACCGGTCACGCCGTCGAAGATGTGATAACACTCTTCGACCGGCCGCGTCTGAGGAGCCCGGGCCCTGGGCTCCGAGTCGCTAAGAGCGACTTCAGTCTGAACAGCGTTCAGACTCGACTTGCGGCGGCGGCGGTGTCGTCGACGGCGACCGCGACGTGGAACTTCGTTACCCACGTCGTGTGATGTCTCACTAGGGACATCGGGAGCATTCACAACTCCGTGTGGAACTTTGTTACCCACACAGGAAGCGCCTTCCGCGTCTTCCTCTTCAGTTAAGGTCTGGGCGACCGTGTGTGGAACTATGTTACCCACTTGGTCGACCCTCGTCAGCGTCGACACCTTCGAAGCTTCAGCCACCGGTCTGGACTCCGGTGGCGACCGAGGGCTGTCTGCCATGGACTGCCGCGCTCGGTTGGGCGCAGCTCCTGCTGCAGCCATCTTCATGGAGTCGTCCATGACATCGACGACTCCCAAGTACTCCCTGGATGCTTCGGCATCCCGGCGCCTCTTTCGGGTGGCCCAGGTCCTGACAGAGGTGGGAATATGACTCACTAATGCTCTGTCGGATACGGCAGACCGGCTAGCGCCAACCGCTTTGCCGCGCCAGTCTATCCAGGGCTCGTGCTTCTCGAGCCAGGGCATGCCCAGGATCAAGTTGTACGACTCCATCTCAAGAACAGTGAACTGTTCTGAGCTGTCGAAGTCCTCGAACTTCACAGCAAGATCCATGTGGATCTTAGGGATGGTTATTACCTTCCCGTCGGCCAGTCTGACTGACACTGTCCCGTTGCCTTTGCTCTCTCTCTCTGAGCATCGGCCAACTTGTTGCCGTTGCGAGCAACTGTTTGGCGGCGTGCAAAGTTCTTTGACGCCCCAGAGTCAATCAGGACACGGAATGGAAATCCGTATCCTCGTACACCTGCGTGTACTACAAGCAGCCCTCCGCTGCCCTTCGCCGATTCGATAGTACGCAGACTCTCAGGGGCTAAGTCGCCATGGTGCGCGCCACCCGCGCACCTCTCATGAGGACTTAGATTTTCCCCAGTAGGGTGTCCCGCCCCTACTGGTTGCCTGCGTTCCCCTGGCCTCGGGGTCGCGGTTTCTGCCAGCGGCCCTTAAGAGCTAGAGGCCTAGGAGGAGACTGCCTGGGTTGTCCTCCGGCGGGGCAGGCACGTTTCATGTGGCCCAGCCTGCCACAGCCGTAGCAGCGGATGTCCTGCTGCTCCGCGGACCCGAGTTCCATTGGTACTGGTCCGCTAGGACTCGCCCGGTTCGTACCCGGTGCGGAGTTCCCTGGCCATGCTGAGGCCGGCGTACGAGCCTGGCGATGGCTGTACTCTTCCTGGAGCGCGATCTGAATCGCCTCCTCTAGGGTGCCACATTGCACCCGGAACAGCTGCGTGCGAGCGGGCCCCACCCGGAGGCCGTCCATGAACACCGTCACCTTGATGTGTTCATGGAGTGGGTTTCCCACTAGAGATGCGGTAAGCTCACGCATCTCCTGGATGTACTCGTGCAGCTCACGCTTCCCTTGTTTACACGAGAGAAAGCGTGAGCGCTGGCGATACTCATAGTTCGCCGGGAGGAACGCGGCTCGAAGCTGTTCACACAGCTGAGCCCAGGATGCAAAGCATCCCGGCGTAGTGGCTTCGCGCGTGTACGCCCAACTCTTAGCACGACCGCTAAGGTTGGAGAGTGCGAACGCCACTCGGAGCCGTTCGCTCGAGATTAGAGCCGCGTCCATGGCGAGCTCTACCTCTCGAACCCAGAAGTGAAGGTTCTCACCTTCCTTCCCCTCGTACGGGTTCACCTTTAGCCGCAACGGCTTAGGTTGGGTCGGCTTGGACTCGACCGCGGGAGCCTGAAAGGTTCCCCGGACATGTTCAATGAGTCCTCGCTCATACATGTCAAACGCGTTCACGCGTTCGACCTGCTCGACCGGCGTTGACGCCACCAAGCTCTGCAGAGCTTCCATACCGACGATGCCTGCCATCTTCCGAACGGACTCTAACTGCGAGTCGTTCAAATGAGGAAACTCATTCCGGTCCATGTTGACCAGAACGCTAGAGGTTCAGGTAGTCTACCCGCGTAGGCGTGGATTGACTACAAGTGCTACTAAGTCTGACGGGGTCACACAGCACCTTGCACAGAGGAAGTGTGCTCAGGAGTATACAAACTCCAAGTGAACAAGCAGTTCACAGTCCCTGGCCTAAGGGGACACTTGACCAATATTAAATAGGTTTTACACTGAATATATTATAGGTGGGCTTTAGTTTGGCCTGCAATACAAACTACACCATTTCCCGGTCAAAATGCACAATTTCCCAAGCAAGATGAAAAGAGCCCATTTTTGACCCGACAGAGACAGATCATTTGGGTACCCGTTCCGCGATGTGCATCCCACCCCCAAAATCTGTCCATTCAAGATGGAAACTTCTCGAATGCAGTAGCACACTCAGCCGAGCACTCAGGAACTAGGGCCATTAGCAAAATATGCCTTCGCAGCCAAAGCCCAGCAAGGTTTCCAAGCACTACGAGCGAGATCAAGCCAAGGCTCGTGTCATCCGCGCCTACAAGGAGGGTCGAAACTGGCGGGATGTCGCTAAGGCCAATGACATCCACTACAGCACTGCCAGGCGTGCTGTGCTTGCTGCTGACGAGGAGACCAAACAGCAAGGATGTCTACGCGCTGCAACTGTGAAGCTGACAGTGGAGGCAATGTGCAAGCTAGAGGAGTATATTGAGGAAGACTGTCGGTATACACTAGCGCAATTGCGTGACAAGCTACGCAGTGATGAAGGCATTGTTGTGTCTGAGTCGTCGGTCCACAGAGCGCTGCAAGGAATGCTATACACAACCAAGCGCGTACGCATTGAAAAGGCCACCATGAACTCGGTCGAGAACAAAGCCAAGCGTCGGGAGTTTGTTGCCAAGCTAAACGAGCATATTGATGCAGATAACATGATTATCTTTCAAGACGAAACTAACTTTAACCTTTATCTTTCGCGGTCTGTTGGATGGGCTAAACAAGGAGAACGCGCTGTGGTACCGCTCCCACCTTCCCAGGGCAAAAATCGCCACATCCAGGGAGGTGTATCATCGGGTACGGGTGCTATCTTATTGAGGACCCACGAAGGACCATTAAAAAAGGAGGAGAATGCTCGTTTTCTAGCTGATCTCTTCGTGGCAGCGCTTCGTACCGAGGAATTTCAAGAGCTCGAGCAGCACCAGAAAGTCGTCATCGTTACCGATAATGCTCCTACCCATAGCTGCGTTGAAGATTTAGCACGCCAAATGCTGGCAGAAGACGGCGTGATGAACCTGCACAGGCTGGAGATTCTGAGACTTGGGCCGTATAGTCCTATGCTAACTCCCATTGAGGGATGCTGGAATTCACTCAAGGCTCGAATGAAAAAGTACCTGGCCGACCGTAAAGAAGAAATGATGGCCCGCGGCGAGTACGACACGTACACGGAGTGTCGCTTAGCTCTTTTAAAGGATGCTTTTGAAACCAACAGGAGCGTCATTACTCGGTGCCTTGTGTGGAAGTTTGAGCGCCACTGTCTCCGACATTGTTTTGCGGCTGAGCGCAACGAGGACATGAAGCTGGGAGCTTGATAAGCACTTTGGAAATCGTGAAACGGTCGCCGGGGTCAAAATGAATATCATGAAACGCACTGGTCCATGTGCATGTGCATAAATGTGCTGTTGTCTGTCTTTGCATTTGTTCACCTTGCTTGGGAAATTGTGCATTTTGACCGGGAAATGGTGTACAAGACACCTATAGTTACTCCTATACAAAAATGCATTGAGCCCCGATTGGTTGGCTCTGAGCACGTCGGCGACGTGCCAGCTGTGTGTGCCACATTACGTGTGTGCACCACACTCAGGTATGTAACGCACACCAGTTTGTGTGACCCGTTACATATACTGCGCTCCATGCATGGAATATCAGCACTGCACGGACGACCTACGGCATCATGTCGTCACTAAGCAAATTTTGGCGGCTTAATCTGACCTAGAATGCGTCCGTGGCCATTATGTCGGAGTTGAATGCTGTTTCTTCCTGCAACTAGGATGATACGCGTACTCTGCATCCTCCTCCACATCTGACAATGGACCAACACCTTGGAATTAACTCCATGCTTCGCGCTGCGCCCGGTGTGGCTATGAGGGGCCTTTGTTACGCGAGCTGGCGCACATCACTGCCCGTTCGCGCGCGGGCTCCATCATAGAGGGCATGCCAGTGGAATCTTGATCAAATGCCAGAGGTAATTAGTTAACGAGATCGCTTGCGCTTAGACCGGGAGGGATACCAGGAGTCGACTTCGGTTTTTCGTAGTGTCTGATGGCTTGCCGTCGGCAAGCCATCAGACACTACGAAAACCACCTTGCCGTGCTAACTTGCTGAAGCCCGTTTGCGTGTGTGGGTGAAAGTACTCGGAAGATGAAGGTTGTGAGAAGGTTTTGGTAATGTTACCTGTAACTCATAAGACATTTTTGGCCGAATTAACGTTTGTGATGATACTTCGTATCCCTCCCGGTATAAAATATTATTGATCACTTAAGTACCGGTTTTCTTGTCTTGATTTTAGCAGTTCTTGTTTTGATTTGGGAAATTCTCAATTTGAACCAGAAATGGTGTAATACATGCAGAGATTGATAGTCAAATAATATATTAATACTTTTGAATACTTTTCAAATATTCGTTTGAATATTAATATGTGTATTTGTTTTGGTTCGGCCGTATAAATATTATCATTTAAATTGCCCAAACGATATGGGTCATATTAATATGTTTTAATACATATATTTGATCACTACGAGGCCGACGAAATCCGTTGAAAACAGCAAGCATTCACGCCCAAATGGCATACAGTTCTACTACACATAGCACTTATGATCTCGCATACCCAACTTGAGTTGTTTTGCACCGTTCGGTACAATAACCACATACACATGATACTACCAAAATGCGAGCGAGTACTTGTGATGACACTGCGCAGTTTAGTTCGAGGTAAAAATATAGGTCAGGATATAGAGTCACAACCAGGCGATTGTGATCGCTGCGCAGCTTCAGTGCTTTTTCCTTTTCGTAATGAGTACTGCCAGGGCGACGATCATATGGAGAAGCAAATGCGTCTCGAAGACAACAGCCAAGCCATTTTCAAAGTAATGGAGGAGGGGGGGTCATGCAGCTTCTACTGCGCGTGATCTTAGACAGAACAGTCACCTCATCCAGATTCGTTGTGTTGCCGTTTGGACAGCGTAGCTTGATCATATAGTAGTTTGGTAGTGGAAGTTTAGAACTGCAATTGCATCTCACATATAAGCTATAAGCCTCTCATTGATTTCATGTCCACGTTTACGATCTACAGACCTAAACTGAGGCTGGTTGAAACGCTTGTTCATCCACTGGAATATGAGTACACGTATTAATAATTTTGAGTATTCATATTAATTTCGGCAATACTAAAACGAATAACTTTGAATATGAAGATTTGAATACGATCGTGAGCCATTATGAATATTCAACCACACCAAACGAAGTGACTATCAATCCCTGAATACATGTCATGTATGATGCTAGCCATCTCGCTCGTGGGGCGTTACGCAGGTCGACAAGTGTTCATGGACGTCATGTCTTGTGTTTGGGAGCAGGGAATGAGATGAATGAAGTCTCGCGAGGCGCTAAAGGGAGAGAGGCATCACGTGGCGGGGGAGCAGGATATGGCTAGAAGATGGAGCACGCAGAGCCTAGGGACGAGTGTAAGGCGTGGATGACGCGGAGCAAGAACATGTGATGATACCGTGAGGAATATTTATACGGCGTGCGCTGGGATGCATCCACATACCCCTCAACGCTAGACCCCACGTCTAAAGTTTTTTGCATACCATGGACCGAGCCACCAAGAGGAGGGGGAGGTTATACGTAGCCCCGAAGCTTCATCCTCGCCATCTACTTGGAGGGGAATCAACTCTATGTCGAGAGTGTGGCGAGCAGGGCACGTGAAGCCAGGGAATCTATGCTGCAGCATGTGAAGAGTAAGATGCTGTAGATCTGCACACCGCAAGTCTCCGCGATGGCAAGATCTCTGCCAGTTAGAACAACAGTGGTTAATTTTACTAGATGAGCGCTGGGCCTTCCAGTCTTCTTACTACACGTATCGGATGCTGGTGGAACGAGTACGCCAGCTTTTAGTAGTCTTATTCGTTTTTCTTTCTCAACTCAAACGTGCAAGTACTACAGTAGTAGGAACCTCTTTTGCCGCTAATACCCCGTGAAAAAAACGAGGCGAAGCTATGCGCATTTTTTTTTTCAAATGGACGTTTGAAACCGAACGGAGGTAGTATTTCTTAGTATAAAGTGTTGTTGGCGTAGACGTAGATAAGGAAATATAAAATTCACATGAAGGAATCTGATCAACACAGTAGCCCATCCCCCACAATACACACGGACAGGGCAGGATCGAAGAGCTGCCTGCCCGGCTGCGCGCAGCCAAGCAGGGCTAGGGCAGCGCACGAGTGAGCCGACGCAGCAAGGTGCACCGAATGTGCGGTCCGCGCAATGTGCATCGAATGTACACATTCGGGTGGCGTACACCACATTCTCCTGCCAGATTCCCTTCCCACCTCCCACCCACCCACCCCCACCACCACCGCCCACCAATGCTAGCGCGTCCAGCACACGCCCCACGAAAATGCTAGGGCTCGCAGCGTCAGAGCTACCTCGAGAAACGCTGCATCCTGGTGACACGATCGAGTATTACTGCCGTGCCTTCGTCTGTGGTGATTCAAAAGGGTTCAGGCGTGCCATAGTGACTCGGATCGATGCTGGCGAGAATGTGGAGCTCCCGATCGCTGTCGACACCGACGATGTCATCCCCGCCGACATGAAGATGAAGCGGGTGGCCGACCGCTTTGGGAACCTGTTCAAACCCGCCGCCGCGCTCTGGCGCAAGCTGCGCACTTACAAACTGGTTGCTGGATCTTTTGTCGCTCCACCGCGGGTCTGTACACTCAGAATTTTGCTGGAGGGAGGGGTCGACGCGGCTGTAGAAGCCTTTCAACAGACACTTCGTAATCAGCGCGAGGAATATGTCCCAGAGAGTCCTTACTCCAGCGCACGCAGCTCTCCAGAGCCGGAAACGCATTACGAGGACTTTCAGGCGTCCAGCGCTTCACCCCCCGCATCGACACCGCCAACAAGCAGTGCAACACCTTGCACACCAGCAGAGGAGGCAAAGGCAAGCGAGCAAACCGGAAAAAGATCGTATATTAGCGAGATTATTGATCTGATGTCGTCGGAAGAGGGAAGAGGAGTTGCATCTGGCGCGGATACGGTGAAATCAAGCCCAATTAGCGACAAGGTGATTGGAGAGGCGGCCGCCTACATCCGCGCTATCCCGAACCGCCACGCCCGAGCCAAGATCCGCAACCAGCCGAAGAAGCGAAGGGCTGAGTGGCACGTGCCGAGATCGCGCAAGAAAAGAGATTTGGCGAAGTGCGCTATAACAAGAAGCGGCAGCGCAATCTACCACGCCAAGACCCTAAAAGCCATTAGTTTCAAGGAGCTTTTGAAGTCGCCGGAAGTTAAGGCTCGGCTTAAGAACCTACACGCTAGACGCACATCCTACCCCGACCCAGCTTCAAAGGAGCCGCGCGTTCTACTCTAGGAAGTGCCGTGGCCGTCAGAAATCGAGCCGATTGAGACGTGTAAGCCGAACGGCGTCAAGTTCAAGGACATCGGAGAGGTTGACCCTTGTAATTGCAGTGGAGATTGCTTCTGGGACAACTGCACGAACGTGGCGTCTGCATCCTTCTGCACTCCAGTCTGTTGCAAACTCGGAGCGAAGTGCAGCAACGCCCCACGTACATTGAGCACGCTGAAGCTGTTCGACACGGATCGGGTCAGCCTTGGTGTGTACACTACAACCCACCTGGACATCGGGGATATACTGGGCGAGTACTGTGGTGAGCTGTCCGAGTTCTCAGCCTTGGTGGAGGGGCAACCAGACCAGGCAGTGAAGCAAAATAGCGGCTACACGATGCTGTACAACGCGAAATCGACCAAGCGCAAGTATGTGTACGTCGATGCTCTTAAGTGTGGCTCGATAACGCGATTCATATCGCACGCCTGCGATCCTAACGCGGCCTTCGTCGAGCAACAAACTCGCAATCGCGTGAAGGTCCTCGTGAGGATGATTAAAGACGTGAAAGCGGGCGCCGAAATCACTGTTCACTACGGCAAAGAACGTTGGTTCACCTGCGCATGTGATGGCTGCTGGGAGAAACCGAGCGATGCAGCCATCGGCGAGTATTGAAGCTTATGCATTTTTCCTCTAGTTTAGCAGATTTAACAGTGGTTAAGACATCTAAATGCTAACACGGAGCTGTGCTTATTCATCGAGTGTGCGTTCTGGAGCTGATATTGCTGTTCATGGTGGTTTCGTGTCCAGCGCACCCAAACCTTACGCGACACGACCGGATGGCTTGTGTATCTATCTTCCCTGGCAGTCCGCACAGTGTGCACTAGTGGAGTTCTGCATGAATGCCTTCCTTCCTCTTTGATATGAATGTGAGAGGCCTCACGTGTATTGCATTAACCGTAGGTAAACACACATGTACACATACATGCAGCTGGCTACTTCGCAGAATTGAAGGCGCTGGATCACTGCAAGCTGAGAGCTGGTCCAATCGTCATCGGACGTCCGATGTCGGGAAGAACTGCAATCTCCCCGCGGTTTCGCTTACGTCGGTTGGTCAGGATTTCTCTGCCGCTACTGTCAACGTGCGCTGTGATGTGGAGTGCAAACAGCACGTGAATGCAGGCGCCAAAGGCAAACGAATAGTCGCATGGGCACCACTGGCGCTGGACATCCACGGGCCACCCGTCCGACGGATGCCCTTCCACCTCTTTACGGGCGTAGTTAGCACCCATCTGCGCTGACACTGCGATTCCTTCTTCGCTGCGGTTATTGGGGCCCACGACTACGCGAGGACAGGCAGCGATATGACGCGAAGGATGCAGCACGACCCAGCACGCACATTCTCGATGTCTTGGTCCTCCGCAATACCCAGTAAGCGTTCTCTTATCCAGTTCCGACACCCTGCGCTCGAGAGTAGGCGCCGGACAAACAGCAAACTGAAAAGCGCGGACGCTGCCCCACTGGTCTTGGCAGCAGGCACTCAGCTCTCGCAGAAGTGTACCCATTTTCAGACGTCGACGGAGCGTGTAATCTCCCTTCAGTAAAGCGTTGAAAGTCTCCGCAGGATTGTTAGTAGATGCGAACCCTGTGGGTGTGGCAAACGCCTGTCACGTCGTGAAGTGGCCCGTGAACCATTGTCCATCCATATACTGTGCAAATGGGACCAGAGTCGGTTCCCGATACCAGCGCTTTCAAATCGAACGCAGCATTTGCAAATAGCTCATTTGGCAGCGAGCAAAGCGCAGATTGTATACATCCCGAAGAACTGCAGCCTGTGCGCCCGAGGAAAGTAGTTTAATCCGCTCTTGAACCTTCTTCATCACGTGAAAGAAGCACATTAAGAAGCGGTAGGACGGGTTATCTCCAAATACTGCGGCGAGAGCGTTACACTGAGCTTTGTCTCCATCCGCCATTGCGTATTGCACCGTCAAATGTTTATCAGAGATCCAGTAGTAGATCTGACGCAGTGATAGCAGAGCAGCCTGGAATATGGGCTGTGTCTCTTGTGACATCACAAAGAGAGCAACCAAATGGAATCTGCGCGAACGGTCAGACAGACCAAGCACTAGTACGGGGTAGTCGCACTGGTTCTGTTTTGTAGGTTCCATTCAGGTGAGGAATGAAGCTATCCGGTGGCACCATCAGTCTCAGCATCAAGGCCTTCGTCGAGATCCCAACAAGGAACGGGTTCTCGTCGGAGCCGTTGCCTACTATTGGCTTACCGGTGTTGTCCATTTGCCAACCGAACGTGAAGGGCTGAGTCACCAGTTCTGTGCCGTTGTAAGCGTGCTCGTGAATCCATGTCCTTAGATCGTGGAGTCGGTCGTTGTTGTGCATCTGGGTCCGCCCGTAGTGATTAACAAAATTCTGCACTGACTTCAGCGGAGGTAGATCCTCGAGTGGGGGTGCAAACTTACGGGATAGAGCCTGCCGTATTCGCATTGGCCACAAGTGGTTCTCCGCCAGCTCGCGGCAGAATGCCTTCTGCATGTTTGTCAGCTTCTTGCGCTTCGGGGACGACGCGGCGGTGTTGTGCTCGCTGTACTCGTAGATAGTGGCGTGGTCTGAGTCCAGGCACGTCACGATCTTTCCACGCCACGCGCATTTGATTTGGCTTGCCTCGCTGCAGGATTCGGAGCTGCATATGAGCAGTCGATAGCGCATCTTGTGGTCGGCGCATGGGCAGATTGTACAGCCCATTGCTTGGCTCTTGTCGATGTCGAACGACTTAAGAGACGCCACCACCGCTTCCGCCTCGGCGGCGTCGACGTCGACAGCTCTTTCTCGCCAGCTAACGCGCCGCGGCATGAACGCTCGGGTGGGGTGATTGCAGGGAATGTGGGCCACACACAACACAAAGCTCTGCACTTCTCTTGCCCTTGGCGCGGGTGCTGGTTGGCCGGGCGCCACTTGTCTTGAGAACGATGGCTAATTGGCCAGCTTCCACCTAACCACGCCTACGCAGAAACCGAACTTTCTATTGTGCGGGCACAGCACTTTGCTGTGGTGACGAGTTTCTATGGTGCTGACGCAGACTCATGGTGATGTGGCTGTACTGTATAGTGCGCGTAAGGCGTTCTCTACGTAGATGGAAACCTCACGTGTATTTCTAACAGAACAGTATGGCAACACCACTTACCCTCCTTCTTTCTTTCGGGCCCAACTTCTGTAACGCTTCCGGTACAAGATCCTGTGAGCTGCCTTCGACTCGAGACGCAGCTTTCTGTAGGGAATCATGTAGTGCAGATTCCTGGTCCTTATCATCCGCGTGTATCCGCCACGTATCCTCTTGTAGACACGTTCCATAGTGTCGCCAAAACGTGACCGACGGCTAGGTGCACACTTGCTGGACGCCTTCGTGCTCTGCTCCTTGGGGTTGCGTTCAGCGGCAGCATCCGGCTCGTAGTCTTCGCCATTGGTGTCATCGAGATCGGCGGCATCAGCGTCGACGTGCCGCCATTTTCTTCGTGAACAAGCTTAGACGATGTTCCTTGGTCCACGCAGCGTTTTCGCAAAAGCGCATCGACATCTCTGACCGCGTTCGCACCGCAGCTAGAGCCCTTTATCTGCCCTCCTCGCTCGCCTTCGTTCAAGGAGCGATCACGTATCACGCCATACTCGTTCAGACGCCCTCACAGGAGTAGACTGGTATCTTCGTCGCTTGATTCAGAGTTCAGAGGCCTGGTCACGCATAGCGGTAAGATGTTCTTTGGGAGGGCGTGAGAGATCAGAGAGGGGGTGCAGCTTACCATGCACGCAATTCGCCGCCAGTGATGTGACCTTCACTCCTGAGAATTGACGGCTGTGGTGGCGCGAAGCCGATCGAAGAATGCCACGCTTTTGGAGGGAGCACACTTTCAAACTATCAAGGGGGAATAAAAGTGTAAATAAATAGTTTACCACTCCATCTGTGACGTGCGCTAGAGCTACAGGAGTTCAAACCGAAATTACAGAACTTCATACAGTACCGAGCTTCGGTATCAGTAGCGTGTTCCAAGTTCGGGGTAGTCGCAGCAACTTGCGAAATTCGTAGACGGAGAGGGAAGCAGCAGACACGACGAGAACTTCCCGACTTGTTACTGGCGCCGCTCCCCACTCGATCCAGAACCTACTTGATAGAATAGAATATGATGTAACATAGGTTTAGAACAAGTTCAAGACGCAATTGATGATGCATGTTCACTTCCGAATCAAACGCCTCGAGACGCGATGGCGCCCCAAGCTGCAGCTGCAGACGCGTTCCCAGCCGCCGGTGCCTGTGCAGAGCTCCTCCTGGCAGAGAACAAGGACGAAGTATACGAGATCGAAGTCAAGAACCTGCTGCGTGAAGTACTGGAGCGCGGCTGTGGAGCCCACTTACTGTCGCAGTTGCTACCGGAATTGACGGCGCTGTCCTCTCTGCTGTATCACGCGCTGTCCGTTGGCATGCAGCAGCCTGGTCAGACGCTGGGCGAAGAGTTCTGCGACATCATTCGCATCACCAAGACTGGATCCAAGCCTGTAGAGCCTGTGCGGATCCATCGACATGTTCTGTGGCTTGCGTGCGCTGTACTGCCGCGGTACCTATTAGCGCGGTCGCAGAGTGGCTGGAAAAACCTAAGCCAGCTTACACGCACACCTCGAGAACGAATGGAACAGCAGTTGCGTCTTCGCCGTGAAGCGGCAGCGGCCGCCTCTGCTACTGAAGGTTCTGATGAAGCGCAACGTCCTTCGGAGAGCCGATTGGCTGTGTTGAAACCCGAGCGATTGCTACAGCAACTGGACCAAACGGTGTCGAAGCTCAAAGCACTGAGTGCGTGGATCGAGAATGATGTTTTCCCAGCGTCCTCCGAATTCAGCTTAGCCTGTGTGCAGCAATGGGGAGCCCACGCACATCTTGCAGCTTTCTACGTGTTTGCTCGCTACCTGCACCTTGCAAAACGGGTTGCCAACATCCAGTACGTTTTCGTTCGGAAGGACTTGATGCCTGGCATGAACTTGTCGCTTCTGGGGTACATGATGTCTCTGAGGCTGTTAGCCACCGCGATCATTGAGGTTAAACGCGTGCACGGACACTATAAGGTGGAGAAGAAACAGCGGCAGCAAGAGGAAAGGGCTGCTGCTGGTATGCCCGCGACACCATTTACCCATTCAGACAGGGTACCCACGGCATTGTCATTTGGAAGCGGAAGTTCGGGGTCGTCGCAGCAACAGACAGACCTTGCGAATGTTGCAGGTCGACGACAATCTCGTCGCAAATGTGCTCTGTGTTTGGGCGAGCGCGTATCCCCTGCAGCTACCCCGTGCGGCCACGTTTTTTGTTGGGAGTGTATCGTGGGCTGGTGCCAGAAAAACAAGGCCGAATGTCCGCTTTGCCGCCAGGAAACGCATCCTCAGCAGATCAAGTGTGTGTACAACTACGTTTGAAGAACACAATACAGCGCGATGCCTTGCAAATAACAACGTATCAATGCAATATCGATTTTTCCAGTACGCCATCCATAGTGGAAGGTGCACGAGGTGGCAAAATACTCTAATGTTTCCGCTGGCGTTTGTTCTTCTTGCCGGACGACGTGGATACCGCTCGCTTCCCCTTGCCCTCAGTCTTGCTCTTTATCTTTGATGACTCCTTCTTCACGTCTGCCTTGCTGTCTTGCTCACCCTTCTTGGCGTTCACTGCATCCACGTACACTTGGTCCGAGCTGAGTGCATTGTGAATGAACCTTTTCGAGGCGTCCTTATCGACCACCAGCTTGGGTCCTTTCGCAAGCTCCTCCGCGTCTTTGATTTTCTTAATAAACGCCTTCACGCGCTCCTGCACGATAGCCAAAGAACACACACAACTGTTAGCAATTTTGGATGTATTAACATTTGAAGCGCATTTGTCCGTACCAGTTCCTGCTTGACGTGTGTCTGTCGAATGTCCTTCGGAGAAACACCCTGCGTCTTCAGGAACACGAACAACAGCGCGTTGATAGTGTAGGCTGAAGATAAAACAGCAGCAAGCAGACACTTGTGTAAGTCAACGGACAACAAACTAGGATGAAAGTTCTGCAGTACGTACCCAGCGAGACCAGCACCTTCGCGCGCTCCAATGGGCGAAGAGGAGCCACGAAATCCTCCATGGACGTCTGCTTGAACACAGAAAGATGCTCCTCCACCGCCGCCAGCGTCTGCTCCACGCTCCCGAACGCTTCCACCGCTTGCTCGCTCATCTTGTTTGCTTTTGAATTGGTTGGAAGTCGGTGAGGTGTGGTACACACCACTCACCATCCCGAAATGGATACATCCGCTGCATTTGTGATAATACCATGATATTTTGGCAGTGAAGTGTGATACGATACTATCATAGTTGCCTGAAATCTGTGTGCAATCCGGGGACGTGTGACTTGACTTCACTATGGTTTGTATTTAAATGTGTCAGATTCACGGCGTTTGTGATATCGAAGTGATCACACAAAGCGACCTTTCATTCCAGCAAGATTAAAGATCAAATGGCGGGCGAAAGAAAGCGAGACGCTGAGGATTCTGCTGCTGTGGCGCAAGCGCTCCAATCTAAGAGAACGAAATTAAGCACCAAGCGCACGTACCAATCCAAAAGTAAGCACAATGACAGTTTGGCTGGCTACACACTACCCCAACACCGTCGACACCATCACGAAACAAGTTCGCATCCCGCTCCCAACAGATGCAGTTCTCAGCTTCTTTGGACACCTGTGCAGCCCTGCTCATGTGTGCGACCGCGATAGCGTGGATGCAAGGGGTTCGCCAACTGTTCCTCTTTCGGCGTCGTGCATTTGGGGATATCGCAGCGCGCTTGTCGACGTCTATCGCTCCAAACTCATAGAGCTAGACCCACAGCTGGACACGGAGCTACGTCGCGTTCTCGAGGGTTACGAAAAGGTTATTAACAGCCTCAAGCAGCGCGGTTTAATGAAGATTAACGAGGGCAAAAGAGAACTGAAAGCATCTGGGTTTGAAATTCTCGCGCTGAAGCTTATGACGCTTGAGCCCTTGAAAAAAGGTCAATCCTGGTCAACAATTCTTTTCGGGTGGAGCTTTTTCGTGCTCATGTGGAACTTAATGAGCAGATCGGACTCGGTTGATAAAGTCATGTTGCAGCACATTGAATGGTCAGAAGATTGTCTTGTCGTGGAAGAGCAAGGGCATAAGGGAGATCAAACAGGAGCTGACAAGTTCGGCAAGCACGTATACACCAACCCGTACACGCCATCTCAGTGCCCGGTACTTGCTCTTGCTGTTCATTTATTTTCCTGTCCAGAACGTGGTGATGGAGTCAAACAGCAACTATTTCTCGGCAGCGACAACAAGGACGTTTTGGTCGCTTGTTACGACGCGTTATTCACAGCTTGAGCGAGGAAGAGCTGTGTATATTGACTTGCACCCCAGAAGACCTAGGCACGCACAGCTTGCGCAAAGGCAGTAGTTCTTACGCGCTTGGGCAAGTAAATGGACCAACTGCTGTGTCTGTTTACCTGCGCATGGGTCAGAGCTTTGGAAAGTTAAAGGACCGGTATATTCATTTAGGAGAGGGAGCGGATCAACTTTGTGGACGAATAATATCTGGATTGCCATTTGATTCAGAGCGTTTTGGCGTTCTCCCACCCCACTTCTCCCCGGAATTGATTAAAAAAATGACGATGAATTACTGGAACGAAGTTGTGAGTGGCTATAACAACTACCCACGCGGTATGCAATCAGCATTTCCTTTTTTGATGGCATCACTCATTTACCACGAGCAGTATCTTCGCAATACGCTAAGCGCATCACACCCAATATTTAAAGCACGAGTTTTTTCAGCAAATTCCCTTCTTGAGTGCCAACGCGGCGCGCCAATCATTGCAATTGACACGTCGCCCGTGTGTGGATTGAAAGCAACAGGGATTCCGGCTCATCTCGCCGTAGCAAAGCAGGTGAACGAACTACGAGAAGTGGTTGGCAACCTCCAAACCGAGATTGACAGTCTCAAAACAGAGATTAAAGAAAGGTTGCCGGATGAAGTCGCAGTGAAGGTTGTTTGCGAGCTGCGGCAGCATTTTGTCGTTAATGGTGTTGCTCCATTGTCCTTGCGCGATCTGGACACAAGGATTAGTGAACTACGGTCAAGCATGACCACTGAGTTTCGTAGTGTGTTGAACGAGATGGCACTGACTAACCCTTCAACTAGCAGATCTACAAGTGAACGGCAAATGGAATGGCGCTCCTGGTCGTGGAATGATGGAAAGCTCGTACATTCTGTTCCGAAAGAATGGGAGTTTCCAGCCCGAGCCAATGTGAAAGCTATGTGGAATCTCTGGTTCTTCGGCGACCGAGACACCAAGATTCGTCCGTATAGGTTATTAAGTAAGCAGCACGACATCTGCCCAGTGCATCGAATGAGGCACTCGCGAGTGTGTAAAGTGATTGGGTTCCTGGAGAAACTTGCTGTAGAAAGAAATGCTCTGCCAACCGGGGTAGTATCAGTTTCTGCTCTCCAAATCCCTGCTGCCGACAAGGTATTCGACATCGTCTTCTCAGTGATGTTGTCTAAGCTGTATGTAACAAAATCCAAGCGGGTTGAAGAATTTACCTGCGGCACGCTATACAATCGACTATGTCGATATAGTAAGAAGTAGCAGAAGAACACATTACTATCACAAACGCCGTCATTAAATACATTACTGATGTGGCTACATTGCTGCACAACACCGACTGCTGCAAGTCACCCGAAATTGTTATTGCATCGAGAGACCCTGTGCGGTGCTTCTGGCATTTCGATCGCTGTACTCTGCGCTAGTGCTCGGGCCGATGAGGGTTTTCCTTGGATGCAATGCATTGTGCTGAATCGCCTTGCAGGTTGTTTGCCGTCCATTTTGCACGACAAGGCGATTAGCCGTTGCAAGAATGGTGTCACAAGCTCCGTTTAATGCAGAACTAAAGATACATCCCTCGATGTGCCAGTTGAGAACAGAACCCCAGGCTGAAACCATGAATGCATTGAGTATTATTCCTTTCAGCCTTCGTTGCCGTGTTAGGTTACAGCGATAACAGTCAGCAGCGCATTAGTTTATTACGGCGTATTTCTGCACGTTCAAAATTGGCACGCTTCTATTGTTGCTCCCGACGTGATCCGATGTAAACATCCCATCGGTACAACACTTTACTGAGCGCTCAACTGCGTTACGACATCCAAAGTCCCCCTTTCCATTGCAATGACCAGTTTTTTTCGAGCTCGTTTGTGCTGGAAACCCCACTTACCGACGCAGCTCCGGCAATCAATTTTAACGCATCCAATATCCTGATGCTCCCATTTCGCTTGAAACTCCGCCAATCCCACGCAGAACACGAATGCAATCTTCCACTTCTCCTTCCAAGCAGCCGCCAGCCCTTTAATGATCCCCTCCATCGTGTCCATATCCACGTTCTTGTTCCAATACTTGCACTCACACAGCAAAATTGGCGCGTCCGACCGATCCGTGCCGTACACAAATACCGCACCTTGTAGCAACCGTACCTAAGCAGGAAATGGAGGTTAAATGAAATCGAGGATGTTAATTGTCGTCACGCTGTCTACAAGGCATAACCGTTGTTAGCAGACTCCTGCGTCTCGCCATTCGCCTCCGCGTTTTCATTGATGTCGCCACTGTCACCGTGGGGATTAATTTCTTTCTTCCGTCTCTTCATGACCACTTGGACGGCGGACGAGAAAGCTGAGGCGGGGGCCTGTCCGTTTGGGTTGCTGGCCCGCAGTGTGTCGATTAAATCCTTCTGCACGTCGATCATCTCGCTCATCTTGCCCACGAGCTCCTGGAATCTCTGGTCCATCAACGCAATAAATTGCATCAACAACGCGTTCGTCGGGTCAGCGGATACTTCGGAGGTCTCCATTGCGGACGCCGGACGTTTGCTGCCGCTGCTTTGCTTCGCTGGTGTAGAAGCCAACGCAATAGGTGCAGACACCGACGCTGTGTTACTGGGCAAATTCTCTTCCGTCTCTGTCTCGGAGGTCACGTACTTCGAGACCAGTTGCGCTTGTTGGGACTGAAGCAGTGCCAGCCCCTTGGCCTGCGCCTGGAAAGCCTCTTGAGCAGCAGCGACCACTGCAGATGACACGACCGAAGTGCTGGCCGTTCCCACGCGAGCAACCTCCTCCACTGCAGCTGCTGTGTTGATAGTGGGGACAAATTCAAGTTTCTCAAGGGTACGGGCGTTCTCGTGCCTTGCCACTTCGTATTGGCGCCGATGCTCTATTGAGTAGACCTCGCCTTCCTTCAGATGCTTCTTCGAGAAGTGGGCCTTGAACTTCTGGGTACGCATGGGCCTGTTACAGTCTGGGTACGTGCAGATGATGCCGTTCTTGTGCTTGTTGCCTACCATACTGGAGCTTGAAGAGGCTTAGCTGTGAAGACCGTACCCAGTTACGCCTTGGGGACTCGGAAAGACTGGATTTCACTATGGGGAGTTCAGGGTAACCACTCAAATGGGTAGGATGGTTATTCTTGTCCCTCTACAAGAACAGATCTCTTTGCAAGAACAATGCAGGTCAAGTTGAAGTTATCGAAACTTAGTTGCTTTTCACTCTTGATCGACATGCGAAAACTGTTTTTTTTTGTTAAGCGATACCATGTCCAGTTGAGTTACGATCACCTTAGCTGAAGTAGCTCGGAGCAATGGCAACATCTTCAATCACGTCGAGTTGCGACTGAGAAAACTTGGCCTTCGTCTCCAACCAGTTGTCCTGGTGTGTGCGCTTAAAGTCCAGCAGCGTTTCCTTCACCGCCTTCTCCAAAAACGATATCGTGTTGGAAGTCCTCTTCATGTACAGGAAGCGACCCAGTTCTTCGAAGATTGGCGGCACGAAACTCGGCACTTCGTGTGGGAACGCAAGGACAATGGCACTTAGGCTCAGCACGCTCTCCGTCATCATCGCTTCCAGCGCGTTCAATCGCTGCTGTATTTTTTCCAGCTCCTCTGCGGGCGCGCCTTCATTTTGCAGACGCACGAACCGACGTGTCAGCTTCGGGAATTTCACGCGTGCTTGACCAGCACTCTCAGTCATGCGCACACTCATCGCCTCCACTGCCGATTGCTGCTCATTGTGCAGAAGACCACGCAGAGCGAATTTTGCCATTGCCTGCACCTCCCGCTGGTCATCTGTCAAAAACGAGCAGATAAACGCGTGCACTTGTTCTTTCAGAGTGCTAGAAAGAAAGATCCAGTGATAGAAGGCAAAAGTCATCGTAAACCGCAATACGGCTCCGCGCGTCTTCCAGGTCTTCGAGGTCGACAACCGTTTGAGAAGCTCCAGCAAACTAGTAACTGCACGTTCACCAATCACGTCACGTGGTACGAAGTACAATCGCAGTGACAGGGATACAGCGTCCGTAACGTTCTTCGCTTGGACAGCTACTTCTGCCTTTGGGTGGCTCTGTGATAAAAGAGCAACAGGAAGCAACTGATCCATTACGGCGAGTATATCGCGTCCGTCACCATGCTTTTCGCAGGATGACAGCCACTGCATCGCGGTTTCCCTTGCATGTAAACGTAAGTCCTGTTCCGGATGACTCTCCGCCGATTTATCATCACCGCCATTACCATCGTCACTAAATGCACTAATAGTCAAAAGCTGGTCCAATGGCATTGCTGACAGAGCGATTGGGGGAGAGGATGCTCCAATTGCCCACGAAGAACTTGAAAACGCATAAGCGCCTAGCAAAAACAGCATTTTTCCTGCACGGTCTCGAATGATCTTGTACTGATGTGCCAGAGCGTGCTTTCGAATCACACTGAGTACCCGATCACCAAACTCGGACACCAATGTTTGAAGAGCTGGGTCAGATGTCGAAACTGCTGCTGCTGCAAGTATATGGACTCCAGTTGCTTCCACCAGTGCCAGCCATTTTGCTTGACGTGCGTAATCTTCAACTGTCGCCCGAGCAAACGAATCTTCCAATTCTTCAAGCAAGTACCTCACCAGTGGCGGCAGTCGATGAAGTTTCACGGCTCCAAACCTCGATGGGCGGAATGAAAGATATAACACCTCCACCCACTGGTCCACCAGCACGATACTCACGTGTGGAAGAACAGCTTTAAGGAGGTTTAATACCGCACCGGCATAGCTCGCGACATTTTCTTCCTCAGTACGCTCTAACTGCACTAGAGCATGAAGTAGGCCCGCAATGCAGTCCGCCAACGTATGAAGCGCTGCTTGGCGATCCTCCTCTCCAATATCGGATCCAATGTTATTGCTTGCCAATGTGCTAAGTATGTCCACAGCTCTGCTTCCGAAAAACGCCGTCGCGTTTCCCTTCACGAGGTTTTGAATAAGCTTCACATTCGACAAAGTGACATTTGAAAACGCGTTGCTTGCTTGGTTCAGCAGGCGGACAGACGATAAAGGCGGGGCTTTCGGAAATGACTGTGAAGTATTCGATATGTACCGAACGACTTCATTGACACCAAATGACCAGTCACTTGGGGCTGAGTTAGCGTGCTGGCCATCAGCAGAGGCTGCAAATTTGTTCGAATTCTTGTGATTATTGACGAAGGCGTGAAGTACAGCCTGTATCGTATCGTCAGAATAGATGAGCCCATCAAGCATCTTCACGTCTGCAGACCCATCCGCGTTGCTTTCATGCTTCCGAAGCTTGAGAAGCTTCTGAAACACTTCTAGTGCAATTTGTCGCACTGGTAACACCTCATTACCGAGCTGTCGAATCACAAGCTTCCAAAGGTCCACTGAAACTGGCATTTCTTCCAGTTGTAAAAATGGATATAACACCACCAAATGCATGAGTTGGAATTTCCAATGTTCTGCGGGGGAGGGTTCTGCTGCAAGAAGTAAATCGAGAAGAGGTGGCCCCTCACTTTGGCCACGAACATACCTCCAACTGGACAAAAGAGATAGCAAGAAAGTTTGTAGCTTCACCTCGATCTTAGCCTTGCTCACTTCGCTGTCACCTTGTTTCACAATTGTATCAATACTCGTCAGCAGCACAATTAGTACCCGCTTCAGTAAGGTTGAGCGCTTCTTCCACAAATTTCGTCGGGCTACCGTTAATGACAGCATATGAAGTACTCCGGATACTTGTTCCTCTTTCAGTTGCTCCGTGTTGCGTAATCCTTCAAAATTCTCGATGTGCCTTGGCTGGCGAAAGAATACCCACCTCGCGTACAGCACTGAGCACTCCTTCATTACTGCTGCTGCACCGGATCGAACGTCTTCATACGGATTGGCGAGAAGCCGTTCTACGTCACTCAATAGTGCTTCGTAGCGATGGCAGGTCTTCTCGTCACTTTCTGGTTTCGTAATCGCATTTGCAACCGCAAAATGTTGCTGCACCTTCCGTTTCGCGTAGAAAAACATCACTTTCTCCACCAGCTCGTTTCGAGACAACACCAGCACATGATCGCCCTTTGACTCTCGATTAACACTTTTACGATACGCGTGCGAAGCAATATCCAAACTCGTAATTCTCGAATACATGTTTTGAGATTCTTTCATCCCAAACTCGTCAAGATGCTCGCCTCTCCAGATTAAAAGCTGGTGTATAATATCAAGTTGCAGCCGCCAAACTTGACTCTCCATTGCACTTCCACTCCCAAATTCGCTCCAAAAAGCAGCAATATTGTGAACACGACTCATCATGGACGTTTTAAGAGACACAAACTGCTTGATAATCTCCGGGCTGCTTTTAAGTGCCTTGAGCAATAGCGGCCTTGCGCCACTCAAGAGCGCCCCTTCCGCCATAACACTGTCGTCGGTCAGCACGTTTGCAGCTCCACGAAGTCCTTGAAATACTTGATTCAGAAGACGCGTCCATGTACGAACTGTTAAGTCTTTTGCCTGCATCATGCCTTCCAGCTCGTTGAGTGCTCCGATTACGTGATCCTGCAGAAGCTTTAGTCCGAACAAAAGCTCTGCTTCATCTGGCTCGTGCCATTTCACCGAAAGTTTGCTCCACGAAATGCCAACGCCCAAGTACTGGAAAAGCTCCGCTGGTACTAGAAGTTGCGTCTTCCCATTCGGTAGCAGGTAGCGAGCGAAAGTCATGTGTGTATACACCGAGAAGACCATATAGTAAGTGCCGTAAAACAGTACTTGCAGCTTCGAAAACGTTCTTATCGTCGTCGATGCTCAGAAAATGAGCCAAAATCATGTCCAGCTCGCTCTGGTAGCGCAGTAAAATGCTATCATCAGGACGGCTAAAGCGCACTAAGCCATCCAAAATTCGCAAATACCACACCTTTTCATTCGCCGTTAAGCTGTTCACATCCATACCGGTTTTTGTCACGTGAAGCTTTTCTAAGACAAATGGCATGAATTGCCCGATGGCATCAGTAGGATTTCCCTGCATGCAATTAAAGATCAGCGTAGAGATAACCTTTCCTCCAAATGCTGTCGTGTAGAATGCATTAGACACGAAAACAACAGTCTTGCGCAAGCACTGTGTGTAAATTTCTGGAGACATTTGCGCGTACAGAATGGCCAATAGGTTCAAAATCTGCAATACAATTGCATCTTCGCTTCCATCTTTACTGGAAGACTTTCCGTTTCTGCTCCCATCAGGATTGGCCGAGCCTGATCTGGCACTTGAGCGAGACTGAATGAACTGAAGGCAGCGATCTAACAATGCGAAAGTCCATTCCTCCAAAAACGGACCAATTTCCCACATTGATTCATCAATTTGACTGCTCAGGGATCCAAATTCAGCAAACAGGCTGTTTTGCATGCCCGCAAATAATTCTTTTGACAGCTCACCTCGCTGCTTCGTTGCCTGGAAGTTGCCTTTTGCAGGATCATTCACCAGGGGCAGCCACGAAAGTATGTGAAAATATAGTTGAACTGTCGATTGCGTCTTTTTCTCATCATTCGCATCAATGCCTGGCAGTGTCAACTTCAGCATTGGCTTCAAGTATGTACTAAAAAATAAACCCGTGCTCTTCGGGTGCTGTCCACACATCAAGTGATACAAAAACACCGCCATCGACGAGATTGCAGTAACCGCCAAGTGAGAGTGGCTCATGGCCATCGGGTCAAGTGCCTTGAGCATTTCCTCCATTACCGGAACTGCACACCGTGCAGGGTCGATGCACAATAGATTCTTCATCACATATATACACTTGGTAGACACTCCACGGTTTTTCGAGTAGATTCCCAGAAGGCAAATTTCCAGCATTGCATCCACAACCTTGCAGACAGAGATCAAATGTAAACCCTTCGTGTCATTCTTCTCACGTCCAAGTCGCTTGCTAAGTGCGTTGCTTAGATAGTAAATGAATGTTGCAAGCGAATTGCCGACGTTTGCAACGTTGGACGGATGGAAAAACGACTTCATCAAGCTTAGTATGTCCAGGAGGTACTTGATCGGGGCATCGTTTCCGCCATCATCGTTTTCATCACGCAGAAGATACACGCACAAACGCATCACGTGCTGACCAAAACGTTTGGTTCCGTTAAGTGACGTGTACGCCGACGGCCACAGCTGCTTTTTGAAAGGGGAACCCAAGTCCGAAGGCAGTTCAAGAAGGTCGTGTATCTTGGCATATACAAACGGGAGATACTCGTCCAGCATGGATGTGCTGGGATATTGTTTAGCGACACGAGACAAGACCTTCATCCAGTGCCCATCCCATTCGCTACACCGTGAAATCAGCGGCCATACTGAAAACCACTCTGGAAGCAACTCGAGAACGACTTGTTCCGTCCTTGCCCCTTCAGACAACGATAGCGAAAGGAGAAAAGAGAAGGAGGCTAGCGCTCGGAAACACTCGGTCGTCTTCACATCTTTAATGGTTGCACCAAATTCCTTCCACAACTCCATTACCAGCGGCACAGCAGGATCCGTAGCTCGGAAAAAGCTTCGCGCTGTCTCCGCGCACTTGACTGTAGTGTTACTGAGCTTTGCCAGATAGCTCTGTGACGCTTGCTGGATGCAACCAGGTGCACGAAAGCAAACTCGTTCGATCGCGCGCTTCACGGACCTCCAATCGATCACGAGGTCATCACTCCGAGCACCTTCTGGGTGAAACTTCTTCCACTTCTTCAGCAACAACTGCAGCGTCTTCACGGCTCGAATCTCCATGTCCACGTCAGTAAAGCAGCGTCCATCACGCGTCCATAACAGCTCCACCAAGACGCGAATCAATTGCGCGTGCAGCTGTACAGGCAGCTTGTGTTTGAGCTTGAAAAAAGTGTCCACATCTCGGAAGTGGCGGTTCTGGAGGACACTATCGAGTGCGCTCTCATCACTCAAACTCTGCAAACAATCCAACGTTTCCTATACACGCAAAACAACGAATTGTCAGGTCTTTTATACAGTTTTCTATTCGTTTCTTTCACGCGACGCACCTGGATACGACTCAGGAAGTCCTGGCGTTCTACCTCCACACTCTCAGGTGTGATGTAGGACGGCAGCAGTCGGTAGTACGGGTGTACGGCCTCCGCATCCGCCGCCTCGACGCTGGACGAGTCCATCGTGGAGGGCCAGATCGAGAATGGCAACAAGATCGTAAACTCCTGGTCTGTTTTCAACCAATCACATCGATTTGAGCGATTGCTTACACAATACGCATGCATTCCGGACAAAATGCTGGCCCAAACTGCAGCTTCGCGAACATCCCATGATGAAATCAAGGGCAGTGCTTACTCCACAGACTGGTAAAATAGGATAGGCAGACAGCTACATGTACCGACTTTTTTTAGTTATGGTCGGGGAACGATCGTCTTGGTTTCGATCGTCTTCGGCAGCCTAACCCTGAGCCGATCTGGTCGGTTGATTCACCAGTCGTGGTCGTCTTGGTTTTGAAAATGTTGTGTACACTTCACATTCGAGAACTCGCTACTGAATGGAGCAAACCCCGACAACAAGCATCGCTTTGGGTGAGGCTACTGCCACTTGTAGCGACCAAGATGTTGTCGAAAGCACTCGAGAGCAAACCATGAGTGGAGTGGGTGCAGACATCAGTGGGGCTGAGGGGAGCAACGCCGCGCTTTCCAGAGAGCGAGGGGCTCAAGCTACCAAGACGACTGCGTCTTGGAGCGACGAAGACGTGGAAGAGCTATTTCGCCTTCGCTACAAGGAGCTGGTGAATCGTTTAAAGAATACGAGAGACACGAAGCGCATCAAGTATGCATGGGCACTTCTTGCTTCAACGCTCTCTGTAAATCAAGGGAAGGTGTTCACTGATCAGCAGTGCCAAGCTAAGGTAACGTCTACTGGAGTACTAGGGATACCCAAAGCTTGCTAAACCAGTTGTATTGATACAGATGAAGAACATGAAATCGAAGTGGGCGTCGGCGCGCGAGGCAGAAGGACGCACAGGTAACGGTGGTCCGGTGAGGCACCCGAAGCACTACACTATAATGAAGGACTACTGGGGAGATGCAACTGGGATGAACAACCGCCCTCATCTAAGCACGGAAGATTCAGACACTATCTCGACAGCCTGTGAAGCTGCAAGTGGCGGCGCCTCGATGTCGTCGGATTCAGCCTCTTCTGAAATGCATGAGCGTTACACCATGTCAGAAGCATGTTCTGCAAGCTCGAGCAGGCGTGTGAAGCGTGCGCGAACGCAAGGTGAGTGTGTCGAAGCTGGCTTGAGCGATGTTGCCAAGGGGTTTAGTGAGGGATTGGAGGCACTAGGAAAGGGGCTTGCATCTGTGCGGAACGAAGGGAGCGAAAGCCTTACTGTTGTGGTGCAGAAGCAAACGGAGCTGTTTCGGGAGCAGAGCGAGCGTGCCCATGCTGAGAACGAGCAATTACTCAAGCAACTTAGGCTCAAAGTGAACAACTGTCCATACAAAACGACCATATTCGTGAGTTATTAAACTTGCTTCAACGCAGCCGTTAGCTATCCAAGTTAGCTATCTAAAACAAAGGCCTCTGTGAAATCTAACAAGGATTCACGCTTTCTTGAACCAACTTCTCTTAGAAACCTTGCTGTCGCATCCGTTGCAGTAGAGGATGAGGAATCGTCTTCATCGATACTGATATTACTTCTCGTCTCTTCCTCCTCGAAAGACGTGTCGTCCTTGATGTCGAGTAAAATATTGTGGAGCACCATCGTACAGCGATAATATCAACCGCTTTTTCAACTGTCTTCGTGTTGAGGCAGCAATTCACGATACAGAATCGGCCTTTACAAAGGCCAAAAGCACATTCAACAGCCATTCTTGTCCTAGAATGCAGATAGTTATAGCGTAGCTGCTTACGTATTAAACCATCTCCGTCATTTTCCAGATAAGGCGTCATTATAGCAGGGCAAATTGCGTAACCAGCATCCCCCAAGAAGTGTGTTCCAGCAGGCAGATATCGCTCGCTATGTTTGCCCAATACGGACGCTCTCCACGTTTTCTGGTCGGACCACGAGCCTGGACGAACCTCCACACTCATAAAACGCATTTTAGCACTTACAACAGCCTGTACATTTAGTGCTGGAAACATCTTTCTGCAGTAGTACCCCTCGAAGTCGTCTGGTCGGTTGATCTCCACCAAAGAACCATCGATAGCTCCTACTACGCCAGGTATCCCTCCTTTAGCTTGAAAGGCGTTTTCAATACCTGTCCAGTGTTCTGGCCGACGACGAAAATGAACGAACTTGCGCAGCGATCTTCTCAAAACCCGAAGAAAAACTCCAATCACATCAATAGCCCACGACTTAGAAATTGCGAAAGCTGCGGTTGTTTCACGGTAGCCACCCTGCGAGCCAAGAAAGTAGAGTAGGCACGCCACTTTTTCTTCGAATGAATGATCTTTGACGAAGCGGTCAAGCTCGAACTCGTGCAGCTCACGACGCAATACATCACACAACCGTACAAATGTATCCTGGCCACACCTCAGATTCAGCCAAAACCACTCGTCATAGCGTGGGTCAGAAAGCATGGCACTGAGCTCGAGACCTGTCAGCGTCAGAATGTTTTCGTGGGGCTTGGGAAGAGTACATGCAGCAGCGTCGGCACACGCGGCAACAGCTCCTGCCGCTGTAGTGACCGCCGCCACGACAGTAGCCGCCACGCATTCGCCCCAGTCCATGTGAGTCACTATTTTGATTCTGTGCCACTGAGACGATCGTCTCCAAAGTGAGACTGGTGATTTACTCGTCTCAGTTTGGGCGGTTTGAGACGATCGATGCCCCGACTGGCCAATCAAATTCAAGAGATTTTGTCGCCACATCGTCGAAGACGATCGAAAACCAAGACGATCGTTCCCCGACCAGCCTGGTCACCAGGCCGTAATGGGGATGCACCTTTTTGAGGTGAGTGATTCCTGCAGCAGACAGGTCAAGTTCAATATTTTAGCGCTTCCCGTAAATTACTTCTAAATTCATGTTCACCACATAAAATACCAATAGTTTCGCTACACAACGAGGTAGAGGCAGTAGCGAATTCAATTAAGTCTATAGGAAAGTTAATCAGGCCATTCGCCTCTAGCAGCACACCAATATACACAGTCATGTCGTACTATTTAGAATGTGCGGCGCTCTGCGTATTGCAGCCTCGTTGGGATCAGTGCGGCTCGCTTGAAGAGGAGCACTGCTAATGTAAGTGGTGTGCAAGTCGTTTCATATCTTAAGATTTGTTGGCTGTAAAATACCGTCCGATACTTCAACCCATTATAACTAAAACGCGGGAATCCTTTATGACATTGTTGAATGGTGCGCTCTCATTGGCTACCCATTATAACTAAATGCCCATTACATTATGTATAACTAAAAAAAGTCGGTACAATGCATGCTACCTGCACGACATGCACATTGCTTGGCTGCAGTACCAAGTTGGTACACCAAGTGTACATAGAACAACTTCAACTTTAGCATCCGAAGCCGTGCTAGCGTTAGCGTAACTTTTACTTTTACACTCTGCCCACGGAAGAAGATACGGTTTGTTGCACCCTACAGCCAGGGTTGGCAACGGCGGCTTTTTAAAAGTGGCAGCTGGATCGTCTGCTGGCCAATTCCCGGTGAAAAAGTGGGAATATCTGGGCCACTTGGGAATTCCAGCGTACCGGTAGAACACCGATATCTCCCGCAGAGGCGGCCTCACTTCGAGCGCGATCTTGGGCTTCATTTGCTCATCGACGACCAAGAAGACCAAGAAGACCTGCAAGAACCTCGCCCCGCACGTATGGGCCGCTATAAAGCTGGCGAGGCGAGCCATTTTGTTCGGCGTGATAAGACGCCGAATAAAAAGCGCTGGTAAGGTCCAGTGCAAGTACTGCTTAGCTGCCGGCGCACCAGCTAAACTGATGACGGGCAGACCTGAAAACTATCATAGCCACCTTAAGAACTGCCTCTACTACCAGGTTTCGCAGCCCGATTCTCCCCAAAACCATCCGCGCCCACGTCTCCTGCTCGGTGGAATCCGTCTGATGTTGCCAGGTTTGAGAGTCCTGCTGGCTGCGTATCAACACCGACACCGCCTGCGAGGAGACAAAAGACTTGTATGAATTTCTGTGTCCTGGGATCTCATCTCGATTGCCAACACGGAAGCAACTTGGTGGACGTATTATGCGAGAACAAGCTGCGATGTGCCACATACAATCGGTGACCAACTTAAAGTAAAGGTGTTCTGAAACTGGAGGAAGAGTGACGTTGGGATCCGATGTATGGGAGAATGTGAGCAATGAGCACTTGTTGGGCGCACTCCTTTCATTGTTTGGATCTGTGATATTATTCATGCTGGCTAAAGTAGGTGCTGAACACCACGGGATTGCTATCGCGAAGGACATCGAGAAGTTGATTGAGAAAGCAATCGAGGACGAGTGGGTGGTTGGAGCAGTTGTCACAAATGACGCTGGTCAATGTGCGAGAATACGGCGTATTTTGGCTTTACGTTGGCCCCAGATTGCCTTTGTACGATGTTTTGCCCACGATGTAAACAATCTCGTAAAACAAGTGTTGAAGTCTGTCTTTAAAGACATCGCGTGTCAGGCGGCAGCGGTTGTTAATTTTTTGGATGCGTCTTCCGCCAAATGGCTGAAATACCTTCGTGATATAATGTTGCGGCAGTATGGAAAGCAGCGGGCCATGATTAGTATGTGTGCAACACGGTGGAATTCAATGCAGGGGTGTTTTGCCTCGTTGCTTCGGTCGAAAACTGCACTGAAAATTCTGTGGTGTGAGCAAGGCCATCTAACAGAGTGGCCAGCGCAGCTAGATGTGTGTGGGGATCCCGAGTTCTGGAGCAAAGTTGAGGAAGCAGAAAGCGTGATTCGTCCACTTTCGGCAGCGTCGTATAAGCTACAGCGCGACGAGAACTCACTTGCTGATGTCGTTACTTCATTTGGCGATATTTACTGTGGGTTCGTCGCTAATGATAAATACGGTGAGGACCTTGTGAAATGTGTGGAAAAGCGGTGGGCTAATTGCGAGCAGCCTCTTTTCATGTTGGCTCTATTCCTACATCCCATCTACAACAAACGAGCCCTTGAACTTCCCGCAACTGACGTTTCTTCGGAAGCCCAAATTGGTGATTTTGCAGTTTACTACTACCGCCGATTCGTTGATCCTGCATCGAGTTGTTTCCAATTGCGGGAGCGCTTGGACGAATGGCTCGATGGCAAATACACCTGGATTAGCCCCAAGAGTATGCTACTCCTGTTCCTTCGTTTTGGTCTAAAATGCAGCGAGACAAACCTACGTGCAAGCTTCCAATTCTAGCTTTGACTGTGCTCTCCATCGCGGCTAACACGGCAAACTGTGAGAGGGTTTTTAGCGAGCTTGGAAATATTCATACACCATTTCGCAACCGAATGGGGGCAAACAAAGTCGCAGATATTGAACGCATCAGAGAGCATACCCGGCAGAAGTATTTGGCGATGACGCGGCTTTCGAATTTTGAGAAGAAAATGAGAACCACAATTGTTTCAACGGTTGAGCAGGACTATGCTTCAGATGAGGAAGAAAACACCACTGTTGTTTTTAATGCATCGTCGGCATCATCGCAAGAATCTCTCTGTAGTAGCAGCCAGGATAGCGATATGCTAGATGTCAGCAGTGATAGCATGGAGCAGTCGGAAAATGGTTGCGATGCAAGTCCTAGCAGCGATATATCTGGCGAAGCACACTCCAACACAGATGCCAGTGAAGCCACAGAAGAAGCCATACAGACTATTGCGTTTTGGGACAGCTTCTTTGAGGAGGTGGATATTGATATTGAGGACACTGAGCCTACTGCTGAGGCAATTAGCAATATCGTGCCTGGTGTCGTGGCAAACAATGAAAATGTGTCCGCTGTCGAGGCAAACCAAGACGCAAACGAAAGCGATAGCAATAGCCCGTATGCACCGATACTACTCCCAATTCGTCGGCCACTCCCAGAAGAAAATGTCCTCAACTTCCCCCAAGAAAAGAAACTCAAAGGGATTCGGGCCTACAAGGCAACACTAGCAGATTTGTTTGGTACTCATCTGTAGACGAGAACAATCCGAACCTCAGAGTTAACAAAAATTAATAAGTGAATAGTTGTTCATTGTTCAGTACTATTTGCTGTTGGTGCTCATCGCTAGCACCAAAGCGTATCCGTATCTGTAAGTGACGCTGCACTACAACCACTTGGAATCGAATGAAATAATAATCTTTCGGATATTGAATAACATTGTGTAGTTCGCAGTGCTACTAGTGCCGCCACGTATCTGCTCTTGATGCAGTACTTCATAGTCTGCGCGGGGATATTTTCCGCGAGCTTGAAGACGACACCGAAGTGTGACAACCGGCGCAGAAAGTGACATTGCGCTGCATCAACTCGACATATTTCAGTCGCGGAACTTGTTTTCTTGATCCAGCAGTCGCTGCCCACAACGCAAAAGCAGCATTTGCAAATGCCCTGGGTCTTGCCGAGACTCCAACCTGAAGAACGTTTGATTTGATTCACATTGTACACACAGTCCCGGGAATCGGAGTACGAAGCAGTCTGGCTTCTGCATGCCGTTTCTCCACCTTCCACGTCAATCGCTTCAACTGACTGGAGTACGCATACCACAAAGGCGCCATGTACGCTTTCCTAGTGGAATGCACAGCAAGCAAACGCATATAGATAGCGATCGCGTTATCCGCCGTGGCCTCCAAGATCGTCTATAGCCCCCACTGCCCCACTGGAATCGTCACGACCTGGTCTTCATCTCCTCCAGTGTGACGGGTCACACGGCACCTTGCGCTAGAGGAAGCTTGACTTCCGAGAGTATACAAACTCTCTGTGAACGGCAGTTCACGGGTCCCTGGCCAAAGGGGACGATTTACCAATAAGAGGGTAGATTTAAGACTGAGTGTATTTATAGGTGTTTCTAAAACCAACTACATACAAAATATAAGTCACCTATAGAGTTTCCTAGATGTTATCCTATTGGTTGGTTTTGAGGGCATGTACCCATGATGTGGATGACGTGGCTGTGGTGTGTCCACACCACAGGACCTCCACTTAGTGACAGGGCACTCTTCGTGAGGCCCCGTTACATCCAGCATGGGGTTCACAACACCGTACATCGTGTCGTCCAGATCGCTGCGTTCCCGCAAGATCCTTTGTGGTATGGCCTCGGTGTATGTGCTCAATTTTCTCTCTCTCCATGTCCAGTTTTCAGCGTTTGAAGTCGACGCGTAAAGCACGGTATTCTCGCTCGAACGAGGTAGTGGGCTCGCAGAAGAAACCAGTCTGCCACCGGCAATGGCGCCAACGAAACGAGCTTGAGCTGATCAACAGGGGAGCACAACTTGGGCCGCGCAGCCAGAATTGAGTTGCTTCATGTCTTGCTACACAACTACTCCTGCGATACCGGTATATAAAAATATGGCTACAGTTCAATTCCCAGTCAATTCCCACCCGCCTTCTGGCAATTCCCAATGGTATTCCCATGGGAAAAGGTCAAAAACCTGAGAATTTGCCAACCCTGCTGGTCGCTAGCACCGGCCGTTGCAGAAGGTGTTATTTCGAGTATTGTACATACTGGTCGCCTGAGCGACACAAACGGTTTCACACTCTTTCCCATTAGTCATTTATGGAAGTATATGATAATCAGTTATATTGCTGCTCTCAAGTGTTTGAGTCGAACGATGCACGTCTGCTCCATTGATGGTCATATACTTGATCTACTCTCCAACATGTTGTCTACCGTATCATCGGCGGTTAGTGCTGTTCAACCGATTCAATTGGAAACTAGCTCGCTCACTTCCCATTCTAACCTGTAATTGCCCAGACTCCTCCCCGCCTCTAAACCTCGAAAGATTTGCCTCGCCACCGTCCACCGTCGACGGGTACTCCGCTACGCGCTACCGCACGTGCAAGACTGGCACCGACTAGGAAGCGCACGTCTGCCGTACGTCGTCACGGTCACAAACACCGTCAAGGACGCTCGAGACTCGTGGCTTCATCGAGGTGGTGGCCCCAAAACTGTACGAGGCGTGGGTAGCCTCGCAGCTTGACGAGGCCAACATGGGGGCGTTGGTGACGTTGGGGCACACGTTCCAGAACTTCCCGTCCGCCTTGAGATCACCTAGATGTCCACTTGATTTGATGCCCCGCCTGCCTAGGAAGTGATACAGTATATGAGGAACCGTATCGCCTCGTTTCATTTGAAGAGTAGCTTCTGTTTCCATTAGAGTTAATGCGAAGTATTTCCATCTCTTCATATGCTATACAGCTCACCTAATGGTTTGTGATTCCTTACGTGCCATAGATGAACTTCATGGTAACAACGTATCTTCTTTTGAGGTCTATTGTATTGGTGTCCTACGCGGCGGAATTGTTTTCCACTTGTATCATCGAGCCCACGGAAGCGTAGTGCAGTGCAAAGGTAGTTGACCATAATTGGCACTGCCAACTCGAACTCGAGCTCTCGACCGTCATCTCAGATCTGGTAAATTCTGATCTACCGTAGCTCGCCTTTGCAGTGTGCTGATTGGCCAATCTTCATTCACTGACTGAGTCTGGACGCAATAGCAGACTGTGCCGCCGAAAATGCGCTTTCCAGACACCGCCGAGCTCAACTCCAGTCATTCGAGTCGCACGGGTCTGCAGATAGGATCCACGCGATGCTGAGGAGCATTGGTGGCCAAGACGCGCGTCGGTTTCCTAGCCGCATCGGAGCCCAAATCGCCATAAAACGTGCAATTGCGTGCACACAAATGCACAAAATGGGTACAAAAAATTGGGTCCGAGTGACGTCAATCAGCCTCTGCCTCCTCTCTCGAAAGCTCTGACTCTCGCTCACTATCGAATTGAGAGCAGACCCGAGAGGACGACGATGGATGCGACCAGGTTGACGCTTTTACTGCTGGCATCGCTGCTGCTCCTGGCGCGCGCGAGTGCCGAGGGGATGCAGTCCGTCATGGGGATCGTCAACACCAAGCGCTCAGTGAAGCTGGACCCAAGTGTGCAGCACATTCCGCTGGACCCAACGCAGTCGCAACTCCGGCCGCCACCTGCGCAGATCCCCGCGTCCTTCGACATCTTCGTGGGCCTCTCGGTCTTCCGTGATGGCTACCGCTGTGGCAAGACCATTTTCACAGGCTTTAAACGCGCCAAGTACCCGGAGCGACTCTTTTTCGGCGTCGTGGACCAGGTGAACGACGGAGACGAGAGATGCCTGGACGAGTTCTGCAAGATGGCAGAAGCCGAGTGGCCTGACAAGGGACCCTGCCCCTACAAGGACCACGTGCGCGTGGACATCCACTCGGCTTCGGAGTCGCGCGGCCCCACACTCGCTCGTCACCAGCAGCAAAAACTGATTCAACAGGAGGAGTTCTGTCTGCAATTGGATGGCCACAGCATCTTCACGAACCTCTGGGACGAGAACTTGCTGGCCGAGTGGAAGAGGGTGGACAACGAGATGGCTGTGCTCTCCACGTACCTGCACCACATCCACGACTTCGTCAAGGAGAACGGTGACAACGATCTTCGCGCCTCGCTGCCGCACTTGTGTTCGACCATGCGTGGCTCCAACGGTCTTGTGCGTACTGTTGGTGCTAGTATGATCACCAATTCCAAGTTCCCTCAGTTGGAGGCATTGTGGGGTGCAGGACTCTCGTTTAACAAGTGCCATGCGGAGCGTCGTGTGCCTGTGGACTCGCACACGCTCTGGATGTTTGATGGGGAAGAGTTCTTGCGTGCATCTCGCCTATGGACTAGCGGCTACGACATGTACTCTCCCAGTGTACTTGGATCCGTCATCTACCACAACTACTCGAAGGTGCCCGCTCGTTTCGAGCACATCACTGTCGACCCGCAAGTGAAGAAGCGTGAGAGTGAAATGGCAGTTAACCGCTTCAACCACCTCGTTGGCAAGCCCGTCAAGGGACTGATCGACACGTACGAGCTTGACAAGTATGGCTTGGGGTCGGTACGCTCATTCGACTCCTATCTCAAGTTCTCTGGTGTTACGTTCAAGGAAGGTGTCAATGATACTGAATCCTGCGAGCAGCTTCACTGGGTGCCGTACGAAAATGCGACGGAGGTCGAAGCTCTGATGAAAAATGGATGGAAACTGAAGGCTGCGAATGCTGGAGGAGCCGAACCGACGCCTAAACAGCAGATCGCCCAGGAAGTCGAGCAGGAAGGAGAAGATATCGAAGTGACAAAAACGAAGGAGACCTCGCAGCCGACGAAGGAACAGGCCGTTGTCGATGATGACCCGAATGCTGAACTTGCGCGGCATGCAGCAGACGCTCACGCTGAAAATGGTGCCGACATTGGTGAAGACGAGAAGTTAGAGGAGGCGAAGGCGCGTCTGCGGCAAGAAATTGTTGACAACCGGGCGGCGAAGGGCCCATCGACTGCCCCAGTTTGGTTCTTTCCTTTTTGTTGTCGTGGCCGCCTTGTTCGTGACACTTTCCAACGACAGTGTTTCCCGGTCGATCCGGCTCACTTTCTGCGCGAGTGCGCCCCACACGCACAGCAGCAACGAGTAATATCGTCGATGCAGTCATTGTTAGAAGGCGTCAACAGATATCGGTAGAACGTCCTGAGTCGACGTGGACGTTAGCATGGACAGTCTTTAGCTGCAGTAGTTGCTTCAAAGTGCGAAGCACAAATAGGTAGCATAGCCAATCTATGTTGTTTCATTCTCGTTTACTACTTCAGCTGCTCGAGAAGTGATAAGAGCGCACGCTTTGCATTGTCGTTTAGTGCGTCACCGTCGGTATTTTGAACACGCTGCAGCACTTGGAGAGCGCCGTTGTCACGACACCAATCCAAGTTCTCATCGTTTGAAATCACAGTGCTCTCCAGTGCCAGTAGTGCATTGGTCTGGAGCGACTCCAATGCGTCACTAGCGAGGTGCTGCACCAGCATGCCGAGACCTCCAGCTTCGGCAACAAGCGACTGGCTAGCAGCATTGAGATGCACACCGTGGTGCACCGCCCAGGCTGCACTGCTGCTTACGTCTTCCGGGAAAGCAGGAGACAGCAACAACACAAGACCAGGCAACGCGCCACTCTCACGAAGCAAGTCCTGCGCGTCAATGTCATGTCCGGCGAGGATGTTTCCGAGCGTGAACGCCGCTGCGCTGCGAAGTTGGTCGCTGTACTCGTCTTCAAGCAGGCTGCCTACAAGCATAATTCCGTCTTGCTCGATGATCTGGCGACGTCCTTGGGCACTACCAGCAACGTTAGCCACACAAGTGCACGCAGCGCGTTTAATGGCTTCGTGCGGACTTGACAGCACGTTCAAAACTGCGCCCACAACTTGCGGAGACGCTACGGCCGCTCGCAGCAGTTGGCTCCAGCGCCACGTTGCCCAACGTGAGGCAAGCTGCCGCCTGCAGTCGCGGGTCTGTCTGCGCCAAGAATGGCGTCAAGATCTTGGGCGCGTTCAGCCTCAAAAGCTCCTGAGCCAGCAGCGGCTCCGTCGTGAGGCGGATGAGAGCCAGGAAAGCCGGGACCAGCAGATCGGAGGACGCGATGGTGTCGCTGTCCTGCAAGAAGCTCAGCAGCGTCTCCAGCGCGTCACTGTCCACGATCTCCAGCGCATGACGCTCCTTCACCGTCTTGTCCAGCGAACTGCTCAGCTCCAGCGCGTTGATGGCCGCCACGCGCTCGTCCGTCGTCGTTTCCTTGGCCTTGAGCGTCTGTGCCAAGTCCAAGATACTGTTGGAAGACGTCGCGAAGCTTCGGACACAGGCGACTGGCAGGAGGTTGCGCGTCTGAGAAGGACGAGCAGATGCAGTGGACGCAGTGAACGATCTGCTGCTGATGGACGAAGCCAAAGGGGACGCTCCGTAGCGACGCGCCGAGGCCGCCACTCGTCTCAGCAGTATCGATACGCGGACCATGACAAGCGAGCGGTGCAGAAATGCCTGTCACTAACGGTATACACGTCACTAAAGCGAACACCTCTCTCCAATCAGCACTTTTCGTTTGGCCACACGCGCGCAACATGGGCAAGAATCGCCACAGCAAGGACCGGCTGTTCATCACGCAGACCGAGCACAAGTACCTCTATGGCGGCAAGAAGCAGGAGATCCGTCGTGCCTACAAACGTACGTCCTTGTGACGTCTTTCGCTTCTGTCTCTGTGTGCTAAACGCCTTGTTTTCTCTACTGTAGGTCTGCCATTTAACTGCTGTGCCATCACTCTCTGTCCCTTTACGGTAATAGCTGCCACTTCCCTCTTTCTGCTACTGAATAATTGCTAATTTGACCCCATTCTCTATGATAGAACCCTGTATGTACGCGTGAGGGTCATCTATTTGACCTGGAGGCCGTTGTGCCATACGTCAAGGAGCACCAAATTGTACGTCCTTCATCTGAATCCGCAGTCCCACTAAGCAGACCTCCATTTTTACGCTAATTGCATTGTGCTGCTGTGTAGAACCCCGTGACAGGAAAGCCATTGGCGCTGAAGGAGCTGATCCAACTGCATTTCAGCAAGAACTCGCACGGCGAGTACTTCTGCCCCGTGACCTACAAAGTCTTCACAGACAATACCAAGATCGCCGCTATCGCTACGACCGGCAATGTGTTCTGCTACGAAGCTGTTGAAGAGCTTAACATAAAGCCGAAAAACTGGACGGTGCGAAAACAACCCCACCTTGACTGGTAAGGATGCGTTAAGTGCTTACACTGTCTATGTTTTTAATGAAGGACCTCATTTCTGGCGCGAAGTTCAAGCGGAAAGACGTCGTCATTCTGCAAGATCCGCAGGATTTCTCGAATCGCGAAATCGAGAACTTTGAGCACTTACGACGAGCGAAGGCGAGCGAAAATGTACGTAGTGCCCCTGCCAAGTTCTCTAATGTCGATTTGCAAAACCTGTAGCCTAACTTTTACGTTTGTTGTCCTGGGTTGATGATCAGAACGCTTCTGCAGGAACTTCCGTTCGGAACATCCGTACAAATGCTGCTACGGATCGCATTCTTCAAGAGGTAGAAATGTGATTCTATCCGTTTCTGCGGTACGAGTATTTACTGGTTTGCTATGCATTGAATGCAGCTGGAGGCTAAGCGCGCTGAGCAGAAAGAGAGGGCAGAAAAGATTAAGAGTGGAGCGGGAGATGTGAGCGAGAAGGATAAGATTGTGGCTTCATTAACGCACCACAATTTATCAAAAGACCAAGAAACTGCAGCGAAGAAGGCCAAGCAATCAGGAAAGCTACAGTACTCACAATTTACTGCTGGTGACTGCTCAAGTTCATTCACGTCTAGTGTGAGGGCTCCTGTCACGGAGAACGCTGTGGCACTTGCTTCGGAGAAGGAGCTGCTTGAACGGAGATGGCAGGCTGTACGGAAGCTGAAGAAAAAAGGCCTCGTGAGACTAGAAACTACGCTCGGCAACATTAACCTGGAGGTGGATTGTGACATTGTACCACAAACGGCCGATAATTTTTTGAGTTTGTGCGAGGCCAAGTACTACGACGGCGTGCTATTTCACCGAGTCATCAAGGGCTTCATGATGCAAGGAGGTGACCCTACGGGTACAGGACGAGGTGGCGAGTCTATTTGGAAGAAGCCATTTCGTGATGAAATTGACAGCCGATTGGTAAGATCGTTGCGGTGTGCAATTGCTACACCTACAAATCGTTACTGACTGTTGTTGTTTTATGCATGTGGTCGATACAGCCCCACAACACTCGTGGAGTGTTGAGCATGGCCAACTCTGGGCCAGGTACCAACAACTCGCAGTTCTTCATCACCTTCAAAGCGTGTGCGCACCTCGACAAGAAGCACGCCGTATTTGGTCGGGTGGTTGGCGGTCTGGATGTGTTGGATGCTGTTGAGAGCATTGAGACTGGGGCGGATGACCGTCCCATTGTCGATGTGCGCATTAAGTGTGCTCAAGTATTTGCCAACCCTTTTCAGGAGTACGATGACGCTCAAAAGCAAGGTCTGGATGTCGTGCAGGTTGCAAAAGAGAAAGCGGCTCGTGAAGCAAAACCTCAAGTGCAAGGCACCGTACTGAAAGTTGGTGGGAAGTGGGTCGCCTACGATGATCTTGGCGAAATGGATATGGCTAGCATCCCAACAAGTGAAACTTCGAAAGACGAAAACGTTGGAAAGTATCTGAAGACGAAATCAGAGGCATCCACAAAAAAGCGGTCGTTGGAACCCGTGATACCAGCCGCCATTGAGAGCAAGAAGAAGTGCAAGAAACAGTCGGCCGATGGATTTGGCAATTTCGCAGGATGGTGATCTAGGCAAGGGGAATAATTACAGCGGGTTTGAAACGGATATACTATTTTGAAGGGTAATCGTATTGTAATGGTTGGGGACCTCTAACTGCCGTGGGGCAAGGCACCAATTGAAAAAGAAGCGAGCTTCTCCTATGGACAAGTACGTCGTAGAGAAAGTCATTGGCGAGGGCACATACGGCATCGTGTATAAGGCCAGAGAAAAGGTAAGCGCTTAAGACGACGAGGTGTCGCTTTGCTATACTGACTTTGGCAATCTAATGCGGGGTCCAGGCAACAGGCGACTATGTAGCAATCAAGAAGTTCAAGACCGCAAATGGTACGTTAGCCCTTAACGGGGTTTGGTGTGCGGCTAGCAAAGACCAACAATCGAGTGGTGGCTCCTTTTGTAGATGAGCAACTATCGAAGCGAGAGATACAAGCATGCTCAATGCTCAGTCACCCAAACATTGTGTTGTACCGCAATAGCTTCCGACACGATGGATTGCTGCACCTAGTTTTTGACTATGTGTGCGAAGGCATGGTAAAGGTGAGGAAAACCCATGCCGATGACGTTTTCATTGATAATTATTCTCTGATGCCCTTCTCTTTGGCAGCTATTGTCCAAAAACAAAAAGGGAGTGAAGCCGCAAGAGGCACGGCGAATTACGTACCAGCTCTGCAAGGCTTTGGAATACTGTCACTCCAACCGAATCATTCATCGAGGTTAGTGTTTGTGTGAATTTGAAAGCTACAGCTATGATCACTTTCTGATATCCTTATCTTAGACGTTAAGCCTGACAACATCCTTATTGACGAAAATGGAGATATCAAGCTGTGCGACTTCGGTAAACAGTGTTTTGGACGGAGATCTCGGAAAATTACGCGTTAAAATATGTTTCTCACTTGTGATGATAGGTGTCGCGAGAACTGTGCAATTTGAAGGAGATCCTCTATCTGACTACGTCTCCACTCGTTGGTATCGTCCGCCCGAGCAAGAACTTCGGTGAGTGGCATCATGAAACTTACTTTTAATCTGTACTCACAACTTATGACCGCTAGGCTTGATCGCTATTCATTCGATGCCGACATTTGGAGTGTGGGTTGTGTGCTAATGGAGCTCCTCACAGGTCGCCCGCTTTTCCCCGGTAATACTCAAATCGATCAAATGTAAGTGAATTTATCCGGTTCAATTTACGTAGCTCATCTGACATGACGTCACCGGTTGCTTGGCAACACAGCAGCCTTATTCAGAGCTATCTTGGACCCCTCCCAGCGGCACTTCTCCCGAGAGTTCCTCGGGGTGTTGTTTCTCTCCAAGCACCGTCAAGGTCTTTTCAAGATCTACTGGGTGATCGACACCTTCCCGAAGGAGCGCATGATTTTCTCGTCAACACTTTGCAGCTTGAGCCGAAGCTTCGCCTATCATCGAAGCAATGTCTCGAGCACCCGTTTTTGAGGCCATTGCGAGATGCTGAGTTAAAAGACCGTGAAAAGCGACATCGAGCGGGCCGAGCATCCCGTCTAAGTGATGACGAAGGAATCGAGGAAGATATACCAGGAGGAGGACAGCCGTCTCCTCGCGCGCAGCGCATGGATTGCAAAGCGGACCAAAAGACCATGGACAACGTTGGCTCGGAATCATATTTCAAGGTTGGTCCACACTCGCTCGACTTCAAGCATGATGGCGAGAAGGAAACAGCCCCCGCGAAGTCAAAGCACCGCCCCCAGCGTGTGAACGGTAGAGGCCCGAGCGCTTTCGACAATAACACTGAGTGGGACAGTGATGACATCCAGGAAATCATTGAGACCGAAGACAGCGACTCGGCGTCACGCTCTCGACAACAACGCTTTCGTGAGAATGGTGGTGACGACAGTAACAACGATTGCAAGCCAGTGCATCCACCACCTCGATCAAAAGGTGCAACACGACGTGGACAATTTTCAGCCTCCGCCAAGGTGGACGTGGATCCGTTGGACGGCGAAAGTTGCTACGAAGACGACTTTGAGGAGTATCACCACGGGTACGAATGAACTGGTAGCTAAGTCTTTAAAGGAGGTACTCTCACTGATAGCCGAAACAATGATGTTGCATTATCGATTATCACTTGTTGAAAATCGAGCCTGCTATCGGCTCTGTCAGTGCTCACAATTAAGCTAGGCTGACTGGGGACTTGACCTCGACAAAGTTGGGCGACTTGGCGTTCTTGTTCTTGTGGAACAGCACGTCGATGTCCTCCAGCAGGATTCCCTTGGTTTCCGGGCAGAAGACGTACACAAACACAAGGCAAATCAAACACAGACCCGCGAAGAGGAAGAAGACGCCGTTGATGTTGAGCGACGGGAAAAGCTTCACGACTTCGGTCATCACAGCACCCATAGCCCAATTGGCAGCAGTCGAGAGCGACACAGCCGACGCACGAACGTTGAGTGGGAAGATTCAGCCGGGTAGATCCAACACACGGGGCCCAAGAGATAGCGAAATTGAAGACGAAGAAAGCTGTACCGAGGCAAATGAACCATCCGCCAACCTTCGGGCAGCCAGCGTCATCCGTGTTGCCATCACAAATGCACGTGAACAAGATCGCAGCGAAAAGGTGTCCGAGAATCATGCCCACAGCGCCAATCAGCAGCATTTGGCGACGACCGAACACGTCCACCCAGCGCATGGCCGGAAGAAATTGACACCCGAAATGAACAGGGACGAGTAGATGCCAGCCTGCGTGATATCCTTGAAAATGAGAGCACCGTAACTCATAATGGGGTTGAAGCCAGTCGCTTGTTGCAGCACTTGCAGCACCATGGCGATGATCAAACGCTTGCGGAGCGACGGATTGGTGACCAAGTCCAAGACGCCTTCGCCGCCAGCCTCCTCTTCGGCGATCTGGTCACCGACAGCTGCCAATTCGTGACCAACAATTGTCGGACATACGGAGTTTCTTCAACACCTTTTCAGCTTCCTCCTTTCCTTTTTTCTTGTACGTCCAACGCGGACTTTCAGGCACAAACCAAATGCGGAGAAGCACCACCAACGGAGGAGCCATCGAGACACCGTTGGTTGTACGCCAACCGCGGTTACGGTCTTCCACGATGATGTTCACCACGTTGGCAAGGAAAAGTCCGATCACACAAGTCATTTGCATGAAACCAGAGAGCATACCACGGAGCTCTTTGGGAGCCATCTCGGCACCACACAGCGGCAACGAGAAGGACGAGTTGCCAACTCCGAAGCCCTGAATGATACGATGAGGGTGTGCGCCTGAGACTTGTTGAAACACACCCAACAGGTATTAATACCAGCACAGAACAACACACCGGCCGAGAAAATGGTTGCACGACGGCCGAATTTGTCGGCGATGATGCCGCCCATGAACGCTCCGATCAGGCAGCCCAAGTTGTACGCCATGTTGTACCAGACCGTGAACGTGGTCCACTCGCTCGGCAGGTCGGATGTAGACTTGGTGCAGTCCGCGTACGTGAAGTTGTGCCAGCCGACGCAGTAGTCGTTCAGGAAAGAGTCCATGATGAGTACGCCCGAAGTCACACCTTGATCATAGCCGAAGAAAATGCCTCCTAGCGATGCGAATACGCAGACGATGATAGCATACTTGCGCGATCCTTCGGTCGGCGTATCGTCGATATCGGGCGTGTTTACAATCACCCCTGCGTCCAAGGTTCAATCCGTTTGCCGAAACGATGCTTGAGCGGCGCTTGGGTAGTTGGAAGCAAATTGCAGAATGAAATGAAGTGCCGATGAAAAGCTGAGCGGTATCCTCTCATGTTGGCAGGCTCGATCAGACTGAGGTTTGCATGAGGACAACAAGGTAGCGAAGTTAAACGTCAAACAAGTTTCCTCGGATGAAGTTGTGGGCTTGAATCGGATAGGAATGCACGGCGCTGCTGATGTGTGAGCGGCATTCAGTTGAAGCTGTCCGACATGTTTAACGCCCTCGTAGTTGGGACCGTGATCACTATCAAGATCGAAGATCAGTTCACAGTGTCGATGCTGCAGAGTGCGATTGTGGATGTCGAGAAGTATGAGTTTGCAGGAAGCAAACTAAAGCTTTACCTGGCAAAGAGAAGGAGGAAGAAGCAGGAAGAAGAAGAGGAGAAGTTTGGCGAACAGGAGAAATGGCTCACAATTGAAGAATTGGAGGAGGACGCGAGTGGCGTTGACATTAGTGATCTAGAGATGCTGACAAAATCGGGAATGCCACTCAATTCGGTTGGCTTGTCGGAAGGGGACGTGAAGATGCACGCAAGCGAAGATATTGCAGCTGGGAGGGTTCCTGTGCATGTGATGGTAAAGCTGCCGCCCGGAATGAGTGTCGAGATTGGAGGAGATGCAGACGTTATCAGTATACCCGAGCTGGAACATTACGAGAAACGAGGGGAGAGGATCAAGAACAACTGTCAAGAATACTGCGAGGGGATTCTAAACAAGATCGACAGTTTGTACGAACTTCGAACTAAGGACACACTTCCGTTCATTTGCGTGGAAGGGTCGTCAGGAATGGGCAAGTCCCAGTTGGCCTTTGCTTTGGGCGGACGCCGACCATGGTTTTATTGGCATGCTACTCCCATCGGAGAGGATTCTCAGCTCCTTTATAAAAACTTTGCTTCGATTTCGCGGGCGTTTGCTACGGTAACTATGAAGGACAACCCAACGGGGGAACTGGAAGCTGAAATTCTGAATTCAAGATCGAGGGTTTACCTCAATGAGAAACTTTGGACCTACGGCTTCATTCGCGCATTGCTACAGTATTGCAGTTTGGGAGGCAATCGAGACGCAGTCATGATACGCTTCGATGAGAAACTGTCGGTGGAAGTGGACAAGTGCGACCTAAAAACAGTCATCGCTTTTCGCGACAAGATGAAGACTGAGGGCAAGCTCTTGCCTTTCTTCGTGTTGGACGAAATGGCGCCCAGTTCAAACTCGGAGTTTGGAAAATCGAGCTTGACTGCTTTTCAACGAAATGTTTTTCGTGCGTGCGGTCTCGTTGTGGTTGTAATGGGGACTGACGCCGAGATCGTCAATTTACTTAACTTATCTAATGGAAGCTACAAGGAAAAGTACTTCTGGATGACAATTATTTCTCGGTTTCCTCCGTATCAACCAACCGATTTTGCAGATGAAGCGAAGCAAGCTGCGTGGGTCAGAATCCAAGGTCTCTTGCCGATCGTAAACAACATTGTGGTGAATTCGCGCGGACGTTTCGCCCGATATCTCGTAGACAGCATGGTGAATTACGCGATGAAAACCCCCGGTTTCATTGACTTGTGCGATTTGTTGGACGAAGCATTCGCTTTCGTACTTCTGATGACACAACAACTTAAAAGGTTTATGGATCACAAAGTGGGGCGGGATGCGCAGATGATGGCGATATCATACACGAATGCTGATCCAGGTGATACTTCTCCACCCCCGAAAAAAAAACTTGACGTGGGGTCTGGTTGCATGCATTTACACTTTGCCAACCTGGTGGATTCCCAGCAAACCGATGTAATGGCAGCGGGCGGTGTATTGTACGTTGACAATGTGCCGTGGAGACCTTGGTGCCGGTTTCCAACGATCGAGGAGGACTTGCTGCTCTACCTCGCTGTATTGGGTGGGAAGACTTATTCGGGCTACTATGATCAAAGCCTCGACACGACTTACTCTACACTGGAAATCTTCTCAATGTACTTGAGAGGACGGGGGTTTCCCACTGGAGAAAACACAAACGCTGTGAGCAACGATTACAAACTGTACGAAAATATGGTCGCTCATATGATTTTCTGTGCATCGCGTAGAAATGGAGTCCGAGGAATTGCTTTCAACGACTTCTTCCCGTGGTTGCTCCCGAGAATTCCAGGAAAAGCTTGAGGCTAAGCCATTGCTGATCGGTGCAAATGAAACGACTATCAGCGATTTATTGGAAGGGTATGGCGATCTAGCGCAGTTTCCTATCTCAACAATTCCGTTCTTGGCTCCACTGAATGCTCAGTGGCCGCAATGCATCTTAGCATCTAGCGAAAACGGATGCAACTTTGGTCATCTCGTTCGCCCGGAGAACAAGGACAGGTGTGATATTTGTGTGTACAGCACGAATCTCTCCGATACGCCGCTTTTTCTGTGTGAGTGCAAGTATTGGGACAAAAACGTAGATATGGGTACGATGAACAAGATCATTGATGGATTGGAGGGTGTTTGGAAGCAGAAGTGGAAGATCGCATTCTTGTTCTGTGTGGGATTGGCGGAGTTTAAAACGAAATGGGAGCATCAGAATATTGGCTGCGTCAAGATCGACTGCCGGAGCTGCGTCGGCAAGTGGGTTTTCCAGCCCAAACGAGCTAAAAAAAGCTGATCATTGCAATGGAAACGGGGGCTTTGGATGTCGTAACACAGTTGAGCGCTCAGTAAAGTGTTGTGCCGATGGGATGTCTACATCGGATCAAGTCGGGAGCAACAACAGAATCGTGACAATTTGAACGTGCAGTAATACGCCGTAATAAACTAATGCGCTGCTGACTGTTATCGCTGTAACCTAACATGGCAATGAAGGCTGAAAGGGATAATACTCGGTGCATTCATGATTTCAGCGTGGGGTTCTGTAGTCAATTGGCACATCGAGGGGTGTCGCTTTAGTTCTTCATTACCACACTGCATTGTGATGTACAGTAGCCCGACCTTGACAGCATCAAATTTGCATCCTTGCCAAACCCTCATCGGCCTGAGCACTAGCGCAGAGTACAGCGATCGAAATACCAGAAGAATTGCTCACACCCGAAATCTTTATTGCATCGAGAGACCCGCTTGAAGCAGTCGGAGTTGCTGTGCAAGTTGCAGCAATGTATCCACAACAGTAATGTATCCATTTCGGAATGGTGAGTGGTGTGCGCCACACCTCACCGACTTTCAATCAATGCAAAAGCAAACAAGATGAGCTGAGCGAGCAAGCGGTGGAAGACGCTGGCGGCGGTGGAGGAGCATCTTTCTGTGTTCAAGCAGACGTCCATGGAGGATTTCGCGGCTCCTCTTCGCCCATTGGAGCGCGCGAAGGTGCTGGTCTCGCTGGGTACGTACTGCAGAACTTTCATCCTAGTTTGATGTCCGTTGACTTACACAAGTGTCTGTTTGCTGCTGTTTTTTCTTCAGCCTACACTATCAACGCGCTGTTGTTCGTGTTTCTCAAGACTCAGGGTGTTTCTCCAAAGGACATTCGACAGACACACGTCAAGCAGGAACTGGTACGGACAAATGCGCTTCAAATGTTAATACATCCAAAATTGCTAACAGTTGTGTGTGTTCTTTGGCTATCGTGCAGGAGCGCGTGAAGGCGTTTATTAAGAAAATCAAAGACGCGGAGGAGCTTGCGAAAGGACCCAAGCTGGTGCTTGATAAGGACGCCTCGAAAAGGTACATTCACAATGCCCTCAGCTCAGACCAAGTGTACGTGGATGCAGTGAACGCCAAGAAGGATGAGCAAAACAGCAAGGCAGATGTGAAGAAGGAGTCATCAAAGACAAAGAGCAAGATTGAGGGCAAGGGGAAGCGAGCGGTATCCACGTCGTCCAGCAAGAAGAACAAACGCCAGCGGAAACATTAGAGTATTTTGCCACCTCGTGCACCTTCCACTATGGATGGCGTACTGGAAAAATCGATATTGCATTGATACGTTGTTATTTGCAAGGCATCGCGCTGTATTGTGTTCTTCAAACGTAGTTGTACACACACTTGATCTGCTGAGGATGCGTTTCCTGGCGGCAAAGCGGACATTCGGCCTTGTTTTTCTGGCACCAGCCCACGATACACTCCCAACAAAAAACGTGGCCGCACGGGGTAGCTGCAGGGGATACGCGCTCGCCCAAACACAGAGCACATTTGCGACGAGATTGTCGTCGACCTGCAACATTCGCAAGGTCTGTCTGTTGCTGCGACGACCCCGAACTTCCGCTTCCAAATGACAATGCCGTGGGTACCCTGTCTGAATGGGTAAATGGTGTCGCGGGCATACCAGCAGGAGCCCTTTCCTCTTGCTGCCGCTGTTTCTTCTCCACCTTATAGTGTCCGTGCACGCGTTTAACCTCAATGATCGCGGTGGCAAACAGCCTCAGAGACATCATGTACCCCAGAAGCGACAAGTTCATGCCAGGCATCAAGTCCTTCCGAACGAAAACGTACTGGATGTTGGCAACCCGTTTTGCAAGGTGCAGGTAGCGAGCAAACACGTAGAAAGCTGCAAGATGTGCGTGGGCTCCCCATTGCTGCACACAGGCTAAGCTGAATTCGGAGGACGCTGGGAAAACATCATTCTCGATCCACGCACTCAGTGCTTTGAGCTTCGACACCGTTTGGTCCAGTTGCTGTAGCAATCGCTCGGGTTTCAACACAGCCAATCTGCTCTCCGGAGGTCGTTGCGCTTCATCAGAACCTTCAGTAGCAGAGGTGGCCGCTGCCGCTTCACGGCGAAGACGCAACTGCTGTTCCATGCGTTCTCGAGGTGTGCGTGCAAGCTGGCTTAGGTTTTTCCAGCCACTCTGCGACCGCGCTAATAGGTACCGCGGCAGTACAGCGCACGCAAGCCACAGAACATGTCGATGGATCCGCACAGGCTCTACAGGCTTGGATCCAGTCTTGGTGATGCGAATGATGTCGCAGAACTCTTCGCCCAGCGTCTGACCAGGCTGCTGCATGCCAACGGACAGCGCGTGATACAGCAGAGAGGACAGCGCCGTCAATTCCGGTAGCAACTGCGACAGTAAGTGGGCTCCACAGCCGCGCTCCAGTACTTCACGCAGCAGGTTCTTGACTTCGATCTCGTATACTTCGTCCTTGTTCTCTGCCAGGAGGAGCTCTGCACAGGCACCGGCGGCTGGGAACGCGTCTGCAGCTGCAGCTTGGGGCGCCATCGCGTCTCGAGGCGTTTGATTCGGAAGTGAACATGCATCATCAATTGCGTCTTGAACTTGTTCTAAACCTATGTTACATCATATTCTATTCTATCAAGTAGGTTCTGGATCGAGTGGGGAGCGGCGCCAGTAACAAGTCGTGCTGCTTTCCTCTCCGTCTGCTCTCGATCTCCCGTGACGAAGCCAAGATGGTGATGACCAAGAGCAGTAAGATGCTCAACTACATCAACTACTGTATGAAGGTGACGCTGCAGGACTCGCGTGTGCTCATCGGCTACTTCATGGCCTTCGACAAGCACATGAATCTCGTGCTGGGCGACTGTGAGGAGTTCCGCACACTCAAGGTCAAAGTCAAGTCGGCGGTGTCCGAGGAGCGAGTGGAGAAGCGCCATCTGGGGCTTGTGCTGCTGCGTGGAGAGAGCGTCGTGTCCCTCACCGTGGAGGGTCCGCCACTTGCCAAGGAGAACGAGACGGTCGGCCCCAATGGCCCTGGAGTAGCACGCGCGGCAGGACGCGGCATCCCAGCGGCGCCGATGGGACTCATGGCGCCTATGCGTGGTATTGGAGGCCCAGCCCCCGGTATGATGCAGCCAGGACAAGGTACGAGTTGGGAGTTGATTTGTTTTTGATGGATAGAAGCTGCTGGTTGGTGGCGATGCAGTGGCATGAGGCTGGCTCCAAGTGATCAGTCGAACAGATAAGTGATCGGGCGCACGGCTTTCTCCGAACCCGGCTGAGCACCATATAGGAAACTACTGCCTACGATCTTAGTATGATGGAGCCAGCCCCACCTACCTGCCAACAGCCCAAGGGAACAGATCTCTTCATTATTCTGTCTGACGTTGCAATGCTAACGTGCACTTTTGGCGTGTGTATTGTTGTGTTGTAGTGGCGGCAATGGCACAGCCGCAGTCGTATGGACGCGGTCGCGGAATTCCACCCCCGGTGGCATGATGCCACCCCCTCGACCGATGCCTGGCATGGGAATGCCACCTCCAGGAATGGGTCCGCCTCCCGGAATGGGCCCCCCACCAGGAATGATGCCTCCTCCGGGCATGCGCGGCCCTCCTGGCCCGCCGCCTGGTATGCGTGGCCCGCCTGGCCAGTAACTGCAGGCATCGCGTTTCAACTATCGTAGCGAGCGCCAGAAAGGATGGAGAACGGCAAGATGCGGGAGAAGATGGATCTCCGTTGGACGCACAGTCTACAAAGCCTCTCTGTCTGCGGATCGATGGCCACGCGAGAGAAAAGAGGTATTACTGACATATAAGTTATAGTATTTGCTTTCTTGCGCGTGCTGGAAATCCTACCCGTGTCAATGGTAAGTTTTGTCTTGTCCTCTCCACACTCTCGCTGTCTTTCTGATACACTACAATTAATGTACGTTCACGCGCTGGTCTTGCGACTTTACAGTCGGTTCCACACTTGCTCTTCCGAGTCATCCTGGACTACGGCGTACTCCATGATAAACTTACCCTCCTTGTACTTTTGGGAACTCTCCATGGCTTTAATCTGTACAATACCGGTAACATGACGAACTCCAGTCTCCATCAGCATCAAGTGTCGCTGGCAAGGCTTGTTCTAAGCTTACGTACATATTTCCAGCCCAGCACAAAATCGCATTGGCTGCACAGGACGTCGGCGATGGTGTGCATCCCTGTCATCAAGTAGCGGTTTCGAGCAGGACCGACACGAACATTGTACCTTGACAGCAACGTCATACACTGCACTTAAGCACTCCCACACAAACCCTTCAGACAGCGTCTAAATGCTGTGCGTACATGTTGTTCATGAGGAAAGCCTTGCCAGTGCGACCAAAGAACGTCTTAGAGACGACGTCGTCGCGGTCGGCCACCACGTTCCCACAGTCGGTACAGCGGAAGGCGTGCATACCTTCAACGTCGCACAGTTCACGAGAGAACCCGAAGGCTTTGCTCACTCCTAAGCTGCCATTGTCTCCTCCAGAGGCGCGCCAACTCTCTTCGGCCTGACGCAGCAATGAATCGTCGTCTTCTTCTTCGTCTGCCACGTCTTCGTCACTGTCGCTGTGCTGCTCCACTCGCGGTGCACGTCGCCACGCGCTTCGGTTCTCCAGGTACTCGACGTGCTTACAGCCGCTGCGGATCACCACAAGAGGCGGCATGGCAAACGCAAAGATGTCGAAGTTTTCTCTTTCTATACTTTTTGATACTGGCACGTCCCGTATCAATACTCAAGTCAAGGTTCAAGTTGGATGACGCGCCAATACTAATGTAGCCATATCTAACTGTAGCCATTTTCCTTTCAAGATGCAAAGCGCAGCTCGAAGACGACGCTCCAGTCGTCCTCGTCGACGTGCAGTGGCCGACCTAAAGCACCGACCAACGTCGTGACAGTCCTGCGAGATGCGAGACGAACGGACGGGTGCTTGAGGACCGTGAATCCTGTCTGTTTCGCTGCTGCTACGAAGTGCGAAGCTGTGCACTTGTTCACATCGCATGTTCCTTCACAAGTTTCTCGACACGGATCCATCGAGAGCAACGCCACGGACTTAGCACCAGGACGGAGAACGTCGCGGATCGTCTCAAGAAGTGGAACGTGAAGACCTCTTCCTAGCTGTGTGATCTCGCTGCCCAGCATGGTGTCGAACTTGTGCACGAATGGCGCGATGGACTCGGCGACGCCCCACTCCAACTCTCCACTCGTGACCACAGACTGCTCCACATCACGCTCCACCCACAGGTGCTGGTTGAGGGTGATATTTCTTGCCAGCAAGTCTGGATACTCGTCCGTCAATACGGTTGTCTTGGCGCCCAACGCGGCAGCCACGAGTCCGCACAAGCCACAGCCAGCGCCCAGCTCAATCACGTCGCAAGTCTGCACGACGTCCTGGTCGTGCGCCTCCAAGAATTCGCACAGTACGAGTGCGCCAGCCCACACTTCGCCGCCAAGTCCATCCACCTTGGAAGTGTCTTGCACCACGCGGACGCAGACGTTGCCGCGCGGCTCCTGCAGACGGAACGAAGCCTCGTGCTCTCATAATCGCCACTGACTGACGTTTGATTAGCTAGTACGTTCTGTGTCTAATCGTGTACACTTGTTGCGCATTGACCAATCAAAAACTTGTAATTGTCTAGCGATACACACAATTCACAAATACCTCACGATAATGCCCTCCTGAAAATGACTGGAGGCGCCGACAACATTAAACGACACAGTCGGTCGCACTCCGCTTCTTGTCGCTTCCGATTCCGTTTCCGAGCTCAGCTATGGAGGCCGTGAACGCGTCCCGACCCGATGTGATCGGCAAGCTGCCGCAGCTGCAGAACATGGTGAAGCGCGACCCCGTGGGCTACCGCTCCGAGTTCCTCATGCAGCTGCGTCACTTCGAGAGCGAGTATCAGCTGTTCCTACTGCAGCCCACGAAGGAATCGGCGCATTTTGGAGCGCTCGTGAGCTTTCTCAGTCATGTGGCCAAGTGCTATCCTGTGGACATGGCAGCCTTCCCTGAACAGATCATGGGACTGCTGCGAGACAACTATCTGGTGCTGGAGCCGGAGCTTCGCAAGACGCTGGTGCAGAGCCTCATGCTGCTCCGCAATCGCGGTCTTGTGGACGCCATCACGCTGCTCAAGCTCTTCTTTGAATTGTTTCGTTGCCCGGACAAGCGGCTCCGTGAGTTGCTGTACAAACACATTGTGTCGGACATTCGCCAACTGAACGCCACGTCCCGCAACGTGAAGGTGAACAAGGCCCTGCAGAACTTCCTGTTTGAAATGCTTCAGGACGAGAGCGAACATGCGGCTATCAAGTCGCTGCAGGTGCTTATGGAACTCTTCAAGCGCAAGATTTGGCACGACCAGCGCAGTGTGAACGTCATTGCCACGGCTTGCACGAGCAAGAACACCAAGCTGTTGGTGATGGCGCTCAGTTTCTTTTTGGGCATCGACGAAGATATTCTCGAGGATGAGGAGAAGCAGAAGAAGGAGAAGAAGGCTCTTGTGGCGGTCGACTTTCACTCGCACTCAAAGAAGACGAAGAAACGTCAGCGAGACACACTGCAGGCGCTCAGCAAGAACAAAAGAGCGCGTAAACGTGAACTTGATTTCATGGCCACCTTCCCGGCTATCGAGCTGCTGAATGACCCCCAGGGAGTCGCTGAGCGTCAGTTGAAGCTGCTCAAGAGCTGCACGGAGCGATTTGAGGTAAAGCTGCTCATGATGAACTTCATTGGCCGCGTTCTGGGATTCCATAAACTCGTGGTGCTTCCTTTCTACCCGCTGCTACAGCGCTATTTGCAGTCTCATCAGCAGAATGTGACGGCTATCTTGGCGTATTTGGTGCAGTCGTGCCATGACGAAATCCCACCGGAGGAGCTCCTGCCTATCGTCAAGAGTATTGCCCACAACTTTGTCACCGAGCGGTGTTCGTCAGAGGTGATTGCTGTTGGCATTAACTCTATGCGCGAGCTTTTTCGCCGTGTCCCGCTATTGCTTGAATGTGAGGGAATGGATGTCCTTGTCAGCGATTTGGTCCAGTACAACCGTGCGCGCGACAAAACTATTGTTATGGCAGCTCGTGGTGTGCTTAACCTCATTCGTGACATCCACCCGGCTCTGCTCAAACGCAAGCAACGTGGCAAGTTCCACAACGAAGCAGCAAAGCCACACCGATTCGGTGAGCTTGTTGCTAGCGAAGGCGTGGACGGTGCTGAGCTTTTGGCTGAGGCTGAGGCGGCTGGGCGTTTTGATGGCGAGGATAACAAGGATGGCTGGGAAGTGGCATCGTCAGCATCGGATGAAGACGGATCGGACGATGAGTGGGTGGATGTTGCATCCGATGAGGAAGACGGCGAACGTGGAAATGATGATGACAACACTGACGAAAAGGATGGCGAAGCAGAGGAGGAGAGTGTCGAGGAAGCACCCGAGATTGAACAGAAGGATCGTCTGGACGCCCGTCGTATCCTGACGCCGCTCGACTTTGAGCGCATTGAAATGCTGAAGAAGGAGCGTGATGCGGCTTTGAAGGACCCGAAGTCACGCAGCAAGCGCAAGGCCGAGGAAGATGCTGCGAAGGCAAGCTCGGATGCTACCAAGGTCAACCCCACGGATCTAGAGGGCTACTCGAAGAAGAAGCGTCTGACACAGGAGGAGCGACTGCGTGTTGTGCTGGAAGGCCGCGAGGACTATAAGCACAAGCGCTCAGGTGGTGGTACCACTAACACGGAAAAGAAGCGTCTCAAGCACTTCATGATGATCAAGAAGAGCAAATCTGTGCAGTCGAAGGTGCTTGTATCAGCTCGCCAGGTACAGAGCCAGAAGAACCGCGTCGTGAAGAAGATTCTTAAGCACGACGCCAAGAAGCGCCGCAAGATTTAGACAAGCCGTTGTGGTAGTTAGATGCACGTTGCACAATCATTTGAATGAAAGCCCGAACATTGTTATCAGTTTTACCATTTTTGTTGTTGAAGCATCATGGTCAAGTGACTATATTCAGTGAAGGCGCAGACTCGGTACCCGGTTGGTACAGCGCCTCTTGCTACAGCATTATCGGCACGATTCCTCCGCTGGCACATACTACAGTAGTAGTAACCCATCCTTGCTTGACGCTCTCATTGGGATAACCATTCAAGGCACCCGTTGGCTTCTAAAACTGCGCTGGAAATCTCATCCTAGACTTCCATTGACTTCGTCCGCTTCAGTTGAAGCTCATCCTGAATCTCTTGAATGGTCTTGCCCTTCGTCTCAGGTACATACTTCAGGGTGAAGGCAAGGGCCATGCACAGCGCCATGCAAAACGGCACGAACGTGTACTCACCCAGCTCACGCTGCATGGTTGGGAACATGAGCCCGACCAAGAAACTGCACGACCAGTTCACCATGGTGGCAATGCTCATAGCCGTTGGGCGCGGTTTCGCCGGGAACATCTCGGCCACGATCAACCACGGAATTGGCCCAAGTCCGATTTCAAAGAACCACACGAAGCACATGACACCGCCAACACTAGCCATGCTAGCGAACGGCAGCGCGTTCATCAATCCCAAAGTCAGTACAATACTGGAGAAGATCATACCCACAGCCGAGTAGATCAGCAACGGTCGGCGACCAGCAGTATCCATGAGCACAAGCGCAACGCCCGTCGAAATCACGTTCACCGTGTACACCAGTGTGGCACCGACCAGCGGGTCCTTCAAACCCACGTTCTTGAAGAACGAGCTAGCATAGAACATGACAGCGTTAATGCCGCTAAACTGCTGCGCGACCTGCAGCACCACAGCTGCAATGAGCGGAAAGCGAATGCTACGGTCCTTGAGCACATCCCAAATGCCAGTGTTGGCACCCGATTCATTGTCGCTGGCTGAGCAAATGCTGTCAATTTCCTCGTACACGTCGTTCGAGCCACGCAACCTGCGCAGAATGTCGGCCGCCTCTTTAGGTCTGTTCTTGGTCAGCAGCCAACGCGGACTCTCCGTCAGAAGCGAGGCCAGGGCCAGCTGCAAAATCCCTGGGACTGCCGTAAAACCAAAGAGCAAACGCCAACCGGGCTGGGCAAGACCATGACTCTCTCCAGAGTAGCTAAACGCCAACAGGTCAGCAGCCAAGATGCCCATGACCATAAACAACTGGTAGCCCGTACCCAAAGCGCCACGAAGATTGGGCGGCGCGAGCTCACCAAGATACAGCGGTACCACAACACTCACAGTCCCCGAAGCGAACCCCACCAGGAAACGACCCAAAATTAGCGCGTAGATGTTGACAGATAGCGCCATGATGGCACCTGCGATGATGAAGAGGAATGAGTCCACCAGCAACGCCTTCTTACGGCCCAGGACGGTGCTCACTTGGCCAGCCGTGAGCGAGCCAATTGGACCACCGACAGCAAAAATGGACACACAGATAGCCCACTGCATGTCTGAGTGGCCGGGGAAAATGATATCGGGATTGATACCACCCGTCACACCCGTATTGTAGCCGAACTGGAAGGCACTCATGAGGGCCACACCGCAGCTCAGCAGCAACGGGAATGTATAGCCTGGCTCAGGGAATTCATCATCGGCTCCAAGTAGCGGCTGGTCTTCCCCTCTGGCCACGAGGTTGGTGAAACTTCCCCAGGAGCTGCGAGACTTGAGGTTGGAGAAGCTGCGCTCGCGCTGGAACGACTGTCGCCGCATACCCGGCAGCACCGAGAAGGGCAGCTCCTGGTACAGACGCTTCTGTTCCTCGACTATTGTCACACGTCACAGGTTGAACAGAGGTGAATTAGACTGGGCAGCTCTGCATCCTCTCACAGCAAACTACTGCAATGTCCGTAGCCTTACCATAGAACTGGAGGTTCTGCGCCGTATTGCTGCGCTTCTTGAGGCCCTCGGCGATCTTGAGGTCGGCCCAGCTGCCATTGGTGCCCAGCGCCACGTCGCTCTGCGAGTGCTGCATCTTGTCTCTCGTGTCGCGGTCTCTAGAGCTGGCGGACGCGACCTGGAGCCTAGCGAGCGAGAAGGCGAATGAGCCAAGTAGCTCGTCCAGTTGTGGCGGGCAAAGATCGGCGACTGTCGCGTAACGACAGCACGCAAGCTTGGACGTGGATTCGACGCAGATCTGTATGTGAAACGACAGGAAAGTGAATTATACAGCGTGAGCTTGCATTCAGATTCAGCAACTGCGCATATAATCATTTGTATCGACGAATCTTTTTCCGGCCTCTATCAGAGCCCCTCTTTTGGCACAAACAGCAATTGGGCAACAACGACAGCATCATCAAGGCAAGTGTGGCGGTTTTGCCACCATGTTTGCGGCCGGCAGAGGGAGACATGTGAGGGACTCGAATAACAACTCACATTGAGCTGCTCATTTCGAAAAGCAACTCGAGTGACGTAGTGGGCGATGCGGTTATTCAACCTCTGCCACGCCGTAATGACTATTACCATCGAGTAATTGGCATTGCCTACCGGCGCTGCGTGCCGGGGGAGTTCGAAGTTTGTATTTGTTATTTGTTATTTGTTACTTCTCTTCGCAACTTCACGCTGTCGCTACTTAAGTGGGTTGAATGCGCTCGGAACATTAAATGTGCGGAGCTCCAAGATGTCAACGAATGTAATAAATTTTATTAACAAAATGTGCGATACATTTTTGAAGAGAATATTCTAACTTCAAGCTGGCTAACGGTGTCATTGTTGATTGGTTACGGAGCCGGGAAAAGTCACACAGGGCGTTCAAGATGGCCCCAACTGGGGTGAGATATTCCCTCATTCCTCAATTTGCGGCAAGCCATACAAAGACATCGAGACAGGGAGGTGATTCCACCAAGTTGCTTACTGGTCATGTCAGACTCTGGGTCTGAAGCAGAGTGGGTCCCACCGCAGAATTTACGGGCGCCGTCGCCGCCCAGGTCAAGTGGAGAGTCCGAATTGGCGTTCGAGTCCGAGTCGCCGCTGGAGGTCCTCCCGAACCCAACGCCGCAGCAGCACAGCATGAACAGCAAAGGTTACGAGCGCTTCTATGGTTTGGTGCCACACTTACTTTGCGACGCGTTGATGAATGAAGCACTAGGACTGCCTGCGTCAGTGTGGAAACTTCTGATCGGTCAAGGCGGCCAAATGGATGAAAGACGCAAGTGGGCACCAGTATCGTCAACATTGTCAAAGAAGCTGTTCCAAGAGATTGCCGAGGCGTGTAGGACATTCTTTCCTGATTCAGAGCCCACGAATTGGATTTACTTGCTATCGGAACCTGGTGGACTAGCTCAACCTGCGCACCGAGACTTCCTACCAATTCCGGCAAACCAAGATTTGTACGACTACAGTCTTTTGCCCGCGTCGGTGCTGGTTGGACTTCAAGACAATAGTTTTATTTACGGGTATGGATGGAATAGGCAAGTGTCGATGGAGAGCGAGAAAGAAGTTGTCAAGTTTGGGAAGGGCGACGTGATGACTTTCCGCGGTGATTTCATCCACGGCGGCGGCGACTACGACACCCTCAATATCCGCGTTCACTGTTTCCTTGACCCAGTAAAAGGGAAACGAAAAGTTCGGAAAGAGAATGGAGTTGATTTGAGTCGAGTGATACCGAAAAAGATACCAGTGGATCCAGAAGCGGAGAGAGATTGCTTTATTTACAAATGCAACCTGACATCCTCTTCGTCCGCCATGCTGCGAAAGCACATCAGAGGCCACCACGGGATCTATTTCAACCGGTACCCAGCAACCATCACTCAGCCTCGACGCAAGAAGCCGACGGCGGCTTCGAAGTCGGCCCCAAGATAACGACTGCGTCGGTTATCGACTTCGCTGACGCCCCCAGTTGGTGCTCAAACGTTCGAAGACGTTGCGGTTGGTGCGCTGTTGGATGATGGAAGCGACAGAAGTGCTGATGAGTACGAAAACAAATATCTTGCTCCACCCGCTCAAAAGTCCCAGCAAGGTAAGCCTTAATTTGGAGCGACGTAGGATTTTGAGTTTGCTAGCTATGCATTTTTTGACTTAATTAACGCTACAATTAATGCCATCATCTTCTGTTGGCGCTGAAATGCATTATGTCTTTCCGTCTTTTCGCGTTCTTCTCGCTCCACCTCCCTTCGGTCTGCATCCAATTGGGCAGCAAGTATAAGCTGAATGATTTGGTGGTACAGCGCCATAATCGAAGGTGTTGCAGATTCAGAGGGACGAGATGTCGGAGCTGGCGGCCGCACTGCGAAATCAGATTCTTGAAACGCCGTTAGCTGCACCGGTTCGCTGGCGTTCGCGCTTTGCACTGAAGGCTGAATATTGATGGCCGGAGTCGGCGCGGCTTGATACGTAGCGCTAGGAGATGGTTGCTCTTGCTGGCCATTCAAAGCAAAGGGTAGTCTATCGGACTGATTTGCATGCCGAGAAAAGAGACCTTGCGCAGTGCTTGTCTGTTGCAGAGACTCCGACGCAGCCCATGCAGGGAATGGATCGATCGGTTCTGTTCGCGCAGCGAAGCGTCTCTCCATTCGCGCCTTAATACTTCTAGCCAGTACGCCAAGGTCAGGATAGGCGCAAGAGGTCAGGGAGGATGACATGGTGAACTTCTGGCGCAAACTGGCAGTGGTTCGGTTGCCCCACGACGGGTCCTTCCTTGCTGAATAACTCGTGGCCGCATTTCCCACTCGCCGGGCGAATTGGTAGCTCTTCCTCCAATACAGCAAGAAGCAGGGCAAGCTCCTGCTTGCTGTAGTTCTTGTATCCAGGCTGCCTTGGCATCTACGATAGACGTCGCAGCTTGTTAGCATTTCACAGCATATGAAACATTTCAACAACTTACCTCGGACAATGCGAGTGTGGCCAAGCGAGGAAAAACGGAAGTGATGCCATCAGTCGCTACGGCAATCCATGGACTTAAAGAATGGAGGGCGGCGCAGCCGCGCGTGAGGATAGGCGAAGCGCTTCCATATCATAACCTTTTCTTACAAAATGTACCAAAGCTAAATGTAAAAAAGCACTTTAGTTCAAATGTTGCGCATTATGGGGAGTTCTACTGATTGTTCCAGTATCGCTTCTGTGAAAAGGGTGATCTTCAAACTTTATCTACGCGTTTTCCTCACGACGTTGTACATCGTCAACCTGAGGAAATGGCGCACAAAGCCGTCACAGCAAGTATCTTGGTACCGACGTGAACTCGGAAGACGTGGACTCGGAATATGTGTAAACAATGACACTACTGTGTACTCATAAGAATTAACCGGAGATATGGCCCAGATGACTGGTGACTGTCTTATTCCCGCCTTGCCATCCATTCCTCTGCTCGCTCGACTCTCAGTAAGCCTTACTCGTACTCTTCTATCGAATGGTTTTGTGTGTACATGGGTACATTATTCATTACATGGGTACATTATACATTACATGGATACATTATATGGTGTGATTCACAACGGCGTTTGTGTGGTCCACGGCGGTGTTGGTGTGTTGGTGTGGTCCTCAACGATGCGCATGCCGTCATTTCCATGATTACAATGACGATGACGATCACGATTACTTTTTCCATACTTTATCCCATACAATTTTCGATGATGACGGCTTGAGATCGACGCCAACCAAAGTTTTTCACTTCGTTACAAACTTCGAAATAGCACAACAGCGCACTACAATAAGTTACTGAGCGATGGCAAGGATATGGCCAAGCTGGAACAGTCTCACATCCCGCCAGTACAAGTAAGGTTAGCACTACTGGTTGTGGCGAAACAAAACGCTCTAAGGCCCCGCTTCTGACACTCGCAACGAGGCATTTCTAAGAATTTCTAAGTGGTGGTCAAATGAATAGGGGCCGTATCCACGCGGTGCACCATGTCTAGCTTCCACAGTACTTCCATCCGTGTCGGCATGAACAGGGTATCCCTGTGCTGGGCTTACCTGGAGAACAAATGCTTGCCGACGATTGTTGGGGTCTTCAGGCCCAAGTGTCGGGCAGAAGTATTCAAGGACACTTCCAGCACAAAGCTCTTCGTAGGGCAGCTCCGATATAGGTTTCCTAACCATACTTTACATACTACAGTAGCTATTTAGCGACACGGCCAGCGTAAATCGTTTGCAGCTTACTTCTGTAGTGAACACCACGCTTCTTCGAGCAAGGATGAGTACTTGTTAATGTTGCTGTTGATGACCACGCTTCCGAAACAGGAGAACCACTTGTTGCAGTTGCTGCTGGGGTGGCGAACAATGGGAACCACTTGCCAAGCGATGCCAATGCAGCGGTTGGACGAATGGCTGGACTCTCGGCGAGTAGTTCATGGTCCTAGTAAGTGGACGGGCAGGTTTCTAACGGCCTCGACTATTTCTATTCCCCCAAGCCGCAACTACAGCCTTTACAGCTATATGTATACTGTTCTTGTCGTCCTCAAAATCATAATTATACGGGTCTTGCCGCGGACAAAGGTGAGTCGCAACCTTGCTGATACTGGCGAGCAAATTACTGTTCTTGGCGATTAATTTTGAAATTATATTGTGCGTTCTACTCGAACTTTCCAAGGTCGATTGGTTGAATCGACCGAGCACAAATCGCCGACAAATCGCCCAAATACTAATTTCTCTTGATCTCACTATCTTCTATTCTAAGTACGATAGCGGACTTATACGGAGTCATACGGTTCCACCCGGTCGATTGCCAAACGACTTGAAAATTGTATTGGACGCTTTCAACCCAAGTCGACAAACCGAACAGAAAAGGCAGACTTCGACGGACTTACAATACTATTCTTGTCAAATGCCCCATCCTTTTTATCAGTGCCGGTGCTGGGACTTTTGGAGAGGAATTACCAAGAATCAGTGAAAAGCACTGAAATTCGCCAAATCGATATTGAAAGTGCTTGATTGCGAGCCGTCAATGGAGGAATTTCCATAAAGTAGTATTGTAAATCCCGTCGAAGTTTGCCTTTTCTGGTTGGTTTGTCGACTTGGGTTGAATCGTCCAATACAGTTTTCAAGTCATTTGGCAATCGACACGACAGCACCGTAGAGCTTCGAATAAGTCCGAAATCGCACTTAGAATGGCATATAGTGAGATCAAGCGAATTTTGCATTTGGGCGATTTACCGTCGATTATTGCTCGGTCGATTCGACCTTGGAAAGATCGAGTAGTACGCACAACGGTGGGGGTTCCCACCAGTAACTCTTCAGTAGGCAACTGGAAAAATCTAACAAAAACTCAGTACATTTCGTCCCACTTTACTACAAAGCGCATCAGACGATACATGTTGTCAGTAGCACCATGGGCTACTCGGAATTGCTTCAGTTGAAAGATTCTTCAGTAGGAGGGTGAAAATGGGGCACGATACATCGGGCGGAGCTGCGTCTACGCGCGACACGACTCCAATGCCCGAAACGGAGCTGAGCATGGAGGAGAGAGTCGTCAACACGTAGGTGGAGGCTGGGCAGTCGGTATCGCGCTTGCGGGGCAATAATTGGGCCACAAAGGAGACTCTAAAACTTATCCGGCCTGTCGAAAAGAGGTCGAGAAACTTCGCGATAAGGGGGAAACAACAGCTTCTCTCAACTCAGCCATTTACAGCATTTTCAAATAGCTCTGTGGAGGTGCCACCAATCGCTCGGAGAAAGCTGTGAATAGGACAGGAATGCCAATAGTACACGACTCGCCAGGACATATCTTCGAAAGATTGTGTTTGATCTCGATGTGCTTGCATCTAGTAGATCCTCGGACGTTGGGATGAGTCTCAACGCATACGGAAGTCAACATAGAAGCTTGCATCGTCGTTTAGAGTCTGTGAGCCCTCTAGAACGTATATCGAGCTTCGAGGCTTGACCGGTATGACCTTGCTTGTAGACCGAAGGGGTCACCTCCGTGCTGCTAGTCGCGCTTGGTAGCAGGGGGTCTCTGACGTCATCACCTCCCTCAGCTTTAGCGTCGTCCCCGTCCACCCCAATGCCTTCACCGCGCGAAAAAAACAGCGTAAGGCGGCGAGCTCCCCACCATGTAGACTGTCCGCCATCGCGACAACTGGTGCCGCGACCCGGGATTGGTGTGACCTTCTGTGTGTTGTGGCTTGTTATTGGAGAATCAAGTTACGAGCAAAAGTGAGAGAGAGTGGTAATGGAGATGATGAGAAAGGAGTTGACGATGAAGGTGAGAAAGAAGGAGATGGTTACGAAGAAGGAGATGGTTACGAAGAGGGAGAAGATGGAGAAGACGTCGTCGGTGAGACACCGTCCAGCAACACGAATGATGTGGAAGGATAGGTGTGGCGAGGGCTCGGTCTCGATGTTAGGCATAGCGCCGATGCCTGTGCAGCCCAAGCGTGAAACATCGACGACCAAGTCTGCCGTCAACGAGAGAGTGGACAATCGCTATGGTTATGATACGGAAAACGATATTTGGATGCCGACGGCAACGAGATCCCGGTCTTCCACAACCAGGGGCAGTCAGCGTCGTGGTCAGAGCACACGGACTTGCGCATCTATGAACTCTGCGAGGCGAGTTGAAGATTGGCTTGGAAGTGATGGCAGCACCGATGTTTCGGCGGCAATCGCAAGAACGGATACTAGCGGTGCGAATGAAACAATACGCTACCATCGTAATCACGACGACGATGTCGTGGATGTGAAAGTGCTTGGAGCATACATCGACTACTGGAATAGGACGAGTGAGTGGGCACAATTGTTTGAGCCACGGCTTGTGGGTGAGGTCACAATGGGCAACCTGAGTGGTGCTCTCATGCAACGTGATGTCCTGATAAGTACAGAGCTTGTCGCCGAAGCTTCGATGTCGCTCTTCAATTCGATGGGGGCAATTTCGTTATATTCCCCGTCGTTGGCCTGTCTCAGCATATGGTCACTGAACGAAGCTAGCGCCGAGCTTGCACGATGGAAGTACAGCCTTTGCAGGGTTCTTGGTATACCCGCAGATGCTGGTAGACGAAGAGCTGGAAGATCTAACCAAGGTCACCTGGCTACCGAGTATTCGAGCAGAACTCCCAGCATTGCCCAAGGCAGCAGAAAAACTGCCGCACGGCCCAGTGTGCCGACCAGGAATCACACTAGGGGCATTCGACATGATAACAGCACCGGAACCTACAGAAGTGTATTCGATGAAGATGACTGGGACCACCTACGTGATGATTTTGTGGATGAAATACGTGATCTTATTTGCGTCAAGCGTATTCGATTGACCCCAAGCCTCGGCCTAGCCGTCGATCGTCTTTTTCTGTGCGCCAAGGTTAAGTTCTTCCCTGACTTGTATTCGAGACGAGCGCATCCGGTGAACTTTCAGTTCTCAAATGCTGGCGGAGCGCCTCAAAGTCTATACAAAAGGGCTGGTCCAATCAGACGATGGATGCGCAAACTGTAACGGGCTATGTCTTTACCGTTACTAGCTTGCACGTAGCGATGAGGAAGCTTGCAATAAGTAAGACAGACTTAACTCTCGGGAAAATAGACTCTGTTTTAGTTTAGGTTCAGGGCGGAGGCCCTGGGCTCATGTGAGCCACTCAAACGAAGGTCATCTTCTGATTGGCTGTAATGTTTCTCCTTTTCAGCCAATCAGAGAGTGACAACACAGCACGCGCTAGCCGCATGCCTTTGTACCTACTTTGTATATAAACCTATATAAATCTACCTACATATGTAGCTTAGTGTGACCCACTACATCACCCCCTCTTAAAGTTGCGCTTACGCAACATAAGCACAGATCGCACATTTCACTGAAAACCAAAAAGAACACGGCAGCACACGGAGGAACGTCGCTCGTCCTAGCGAGCGAACCAAGACGATCGCGGCGCAGCAAATGAACACGGAGGTTCCCACTTCGCCGTCGGAGACGTCGGTGCCACTCTCGGTGCCCGCGGAGGCCTCGGACGTGCGCAGGCTGCGCTCCGGACGTCATGCAGAATCACTTGACTTGCTTCCGCGCGACGCGGAAGAAGGATATCGAAGGAGCCGGCCATGACGGCTTGCGAAACGTGCGCCGGGCCCGCCCGACGGAGGAGGAGTGTAGCCGACACGTCGCCGAGCGTCCACTTGGGTCCACGGATAATGATTGGGTCCAGCGCTACAGGCGCGCTCTCTCCGAGGCATTTCGATCGATTAACACCGCCGGGGCAACCCGACGGCGGTCGCAGCGGAGCCGGTCCCCGCTGACGAATGCCAGGGCGGGCGATGGACGCGCGGATCGTCGTTCTCGCTCTCGGTCACGTACGCGTCGTTCTCGGACGCGTTCGCGCGGCCGTCCGAGAAGCCGTTCTTCTTCGCCGGCGCGTGGTCGTCGCTCAAGATCGTGATCACGGACGACCTGGGCGGATCCTCGGAGTCAACAAGCGACTCATACTCGCGGACCACGTCCGGAACGTCGCGGAGAAGATTGGCGCGGGGCTCCCATGTATCGTCCTCTGGAGGGAACCCAAGCCAGCGGACCTTATATCGACGAGCGGCCGGGATCGCCCGGCTGGCATGAGGGCGGCTCTGCGCGCGAGGAGGATCCTCGTGTTCCACGATGCGATCCACAATCCAGCGGATATCCCCAGAAGCGTCAACGATGGGAGGCGGACCGTCGCGCCGATAGCGCTCGGGTTCTGGTTGGCCCGAACGACGACGCGGTGGAGAACCACAATTGGGACGCGCTGCGCGAGGTGGATGCTGCTGTGCAGCAGTCGACGGAGGCTGCCCAGACTGCGACTGCTCTCCGGCAGTCAAATCTGGAGTTGCTGGAGCGTGTACGGGTGCTGGAGCGCGCGGTTCACGGTCAAGTGCAGACGGGGACGCAGCCGCGCGCGCCTGGGACGACTGGCGCGATGTCGCGTCGCGCGCGGTGGGAGGGACGTTCGACGTACGTGGCGGCACCGGCTCAGTCGTCTGAGCCGTCTCGGGAATCGTAGCGGGATGGTATTTCTTGAGCCGCCCGACGTAGAATGTCGGGTGTAGCCGTAGTGTCGTCGGAATGGCTAGCGTATAGGCGTCGCCCAGCACTTTCGTAATCTTGAATGGCCCAATAAAGCGCGGCGCGAGTTTGTTCGCGCCGAGGTTGGTAACCGCGGAGTTCCTTATGCCGTCTGTCGACAGGAGAACTCGCTCTCCTGTCGTGAAGGAGGCGGTGTTCTTCCTGCCACGCTTGTCGGCACTCTCTTTCTGCTTATCGACGGCAGACTGGAGGGCGTCACGAACGAATCGCGTCAGGGCTTGGCGGTGGAGGACGAACTCGGACACCTTGGACTCATCGATGGGTCGCGCCGACTCCTTCGACGCGTAGTTCGCTGTGACGTCACTACCAGCGGGCGTCGGACTAGCTCCCGGGGTAATCAGCGTGCGTTCGGCCCATGACGAGACATCCGACGCCGTGTTGGACGGCATCGCAAGAGGCTTCTTCGTTTGCGCGCGCGTGATCGCGTTGAGCGTCGCTGACTTGGGAGCTGCACACGATACTGTCGGTGAGGCGACGGCCGACGGCTTTTTGACTTCCTCCCCCACCAGAGTGGAGCTACGCAGCGCCGTGGGATGGCCCACGGCGAGGAGAGCCGGAACGCGTGGGTGCCGCGCGGTGTTGACGAAGAAAGGAGTTAGTCCGGTGGACGCGTGTTCGGCGTTGTTCAACGCGAACTCGGCCAGCGGGAGGAAGGAACTCCAGTTGGTGAACGACGTGGCGTAGCTGCGAAGTACGTCTTCGAAGACCCGGTTCACTCGCTCGGTCTGGCCGTCCGTCTCCGGGTGCGCAGCAGTGGACATCATCAACTTCGTGCCGAGCAGCTCGAAGAGTTTGGTCCAGAAGGCGGCCGTGAAGCGAGGATCACGGTCGGAGACGATGGATTCAGGCAGTCCGTGGTGACGGAAGACATGGTCGACGAAGTGCACCGCGGACTCTTCCGCGGTGGTCTCAAGGTGAACGGGCACGAAGTGGACCATTTTGCTGAATCGATCGACGAAGACGAGGACGCCCGTCCGGCCTTCGGGGTCGGGCGGCAGACCGAAGACAAAGTCCATTGAGACTGACTTCCACGGCTCCGTGGCAATTGGAAGCGGGCGTAAAGGCGCCTGCGACGACGGGGAAGGCTCGATACGTTGGCAGATCTCACAGGTGCGCACCCATTTGCGTACCCATTTGTACAAGTGGGGTCAGTAGAAATCGCGGGACACGGCCGCGAACGTCTTCTCGCGGCCGAGGTGTCCTCCGATGGGAGCGTCGTGGAACTCGTGGATGATCCGCGAGCGCAAATCGGGATCATTGGGAATCACTATCCGGGGAGCATCGTACTGGTCGACGCTGTACGTCAGCAACTCGTCATCGAGTTGGTAGCGATGAATTTGGTTGCGAGACGACCGCGACAGGGCTCCCAGTGTGGCATCGCTGGGAGATCGAAGGTGCTATTTGATCTTCGAGTAGATGGGATCATGTTCATAGGCAGCAGCGATCTCGTCCCGGAGCGACAGCACTGGGGCGACGCTGGTCAGGTTCAATCCCAACGTCACGCACGTGACGCACTCCTCGTCGTCGTCGTCGACATCTTGAGACTGCAACGCGCCCCGAGGATCGTAATCGGGACGACGCGACAGAGCGTCGGCGAGGATGTTGTTCTTGCCGGGCTTGTAGTGGACTATGAAGTTATACTCCGAGAAGAACGACAGCCAACGCGCCATGCGTTGAGACAAATGTGGGCTCTTCATCGCTATTCGCAGCGATGCGTGGTCCGTGTAAACGGCGAAAGTCTGTTCCCCCAACAAGTACACCCTGAATTTAATCAGGGCGTAGCGCATCGCCAGGAGTTCCTTGTCGTGAACGGGATAGTTGCGTTCTGCGGGCTTCATCTGGCGCGACTGATAGCTGACGACGCGCTCTCGACCATCGTCGTCAAACTGCATCAACGCGCACCCAATTGCGAAATCGCTGGCATCGCATACGACATGGAACGGCTTGGACTCGTCGGGCAGCATCAAGATTGGCGCAGCTGCCAAGCTCTTCTTCACCAGGTCGAAAGCTTCCTGGTGCTCGAGACGCCACGACCACGCGGCGTCTTTCTTCAGCAGCGACGAGAGTGGTTGGATCAAGCCGGCGTAGTTCTTGGTGTACTTGTGGAGATAGTTCGCGAGACCGAGCCATTGACGAAGTTCGGTTGGATTTGAAGGAACCGGCCACGCGCAGATGGACGAGATCTTCTCCGGTTCAGCCCGGACGCCATTCTTGCTCACGAAGCAGCCAAGCACCGGTATTTCCGGTGCGCAGAAGACGCATTTCTTCAAGTTTGCGTACAGTTCCGCTTCCCGCATCACCTGAAACACTTGCTTCAGGTGTCGTAAGTGGACTTCCTCAGCGCTAAGACCGCCCTCAGCGCGACTGTGTACGAAGATATCGTCGAAGTAACTCGGCGCGAAGTCGCGCAGAGGCCGCAGCACGTGGGAAACCATGCGATTGAAGGTGGCGGGCGCGTTCTTGAGGCCCTGGGGCATCACGAGCCATTCCCACAGCATTCCGCTTGGGGTACTTACAGCCGTGAGGGGAACGTCATCCGACCTCATCAAGATCTGATAGAAGCCGTCAGTCAAGTCAATAGCGCTGTAGATCACGCTGCAGACATGGAGTCGAGGATCATATCCTTGCGCGGGATCGGAGTCTGCGCTGGGATGGTGGCGTCATTCAGCTTGTTGAAGGCGTGGACAATGCGCCAACCGCCGGTCGCCTTCTTGACACAGAAGGTGGGGCTCGAGTGGGGAGAGATGCTCTCACGCACGTGTCCGGCTTGACGACGACTCTCGAAGAAGTCGTCGATGGCTTTGACCTGATCTCGCGGCAGCGGCCACTGCCGCGTCACGCAGTACTTTGTTCCCGGCGTGAGATCAATCTCGTGGCGTACTCCACGGTCAGCGGGCAGTTCTGCGGGGATATTGTCGGGGAATACGTCCTCGTACTCGCGTGCGAGGTTGTACACGGGATTCGAAGACGCCTTCAATGACTCCCAAGACTGCGCGGCGAAGCATTCCTCGCGCGCCGACTTCGGTTCGGCGTGTTTGGGGCGCGGTAACTCTTCGCGGTCGCTGACAGTGTGAAGCTTCTCGTCGCGTGTGGTGATGAGGCAAACTTGCTCGACCTCGCCACGTTTGAGGTCGCGGAGGAAGTTCTTCCAGGAGAGGCCTGGGAGACGCGTAATTGAAGAGGCTTTGCACGGTGGGTTAGCGACTTCGACTACGCGCTGTCGATGAGGGGCACCGTCTACGTATTCCACCACGGAAATAGACTCCGTGGTGAATGGAGCGTCTGGAATTGGGCGTCGTGCCTTCAGACGACGGCGCTGCTTGGTCTTCTTCTTCTTCTTGCGCTCACCGCGCGTGGACGCGGAGAGTATGGAGATGTCGCTGGACGATGCTTCGGACGATGAATCACCCCCTTCCAGGTGCGAGAGGCCGTGACCATCCGCACCGACAGCGTGCGGGTGAACCGCGCGAACGCGTGCGACGTCGGGAAGCGGGAGCGACACGTGCTCGACCGCGGACACTTGCTGTGGTGGGAATCCATGCTCGACCACCATTTCCTCGCGCGGCGGGAACCCATGCTCAACCGCCAGATCTGTTGCTGACGGGAACCCACGCTCGACCGTCGCCTCGATCGTCTACGGGAACCCATGCTCGACCGCCATCTCATTCGTTGACGGGAACCCATGCTCGACCGCCATCTCATTCGTTGACGGGAACCCATGCTCGACCGCCATCTCGTTCGTCGACGGAAACCCATGCTCGACCGTCGTCTCGTTTCTCGGCGGGAACCCACGCTCGACCGCCGTCTCGTTTGTTCGTGGAGCCCATGCTTGACCACAATCTCGTTCGCCTCGCGTGTACGCGAGGGGTTCTCAGCTGGTGCGTCCAGCAATACTGCGCACGCCGTACAGAGAGGGCCATCGCTCACTCTGTGTACAGTTTGCGTCGTGGATGATCGGTCCATGACGGTAACGTGTGGCCAATCTCGCGGTGATACCAGGAGGTGGGTGAACACCTCGCTGACGTCAAAGTTGTGTCGGCGCCGGACCGACCGCGCCAACCAGTTGATATCAGGCTGGTAGCGCGCGAGCCACGGCATCCCGAGGATACAGTCGAAGGCGTAGTTCATCGAGATCACCAGGAAGTCGTCTCGACTGGAGAAACCGTCGAATGTGTACGGGAGCTGTACCTCGCGCCGTGGGACGCGATGCGACTTGCCGCCAGCGAATTTCACAACAACCTCGCCGAGACCTTCGAGAACTGGGATCTCCGAGGGCAACACCGACAAACATGACGCGCGGAAGAAGTTGTTCGTCGCACCTGATCCAGGAGCGCGCGCGGTGGTCGCTGGGCGCCAGTGACGTGGAGGTTCAGGATGATCAGTCTCGAGTCGTCACTGGCAGTGGTGGCGTTGAAGTGTGCATAAAGCACTCGAGGGCTAAGAGGTCGTGTCGCCACCGGTGGGCCCGGACCTCCATTCCAGCCAGTAGGGCGCCCTGCACCTACTGGCCCAGGCCGTTTTTTGGCTGGACGACCTGGCTCGGATTGTCGACTTCATTGACCGTGGCGTTCTCGGCAACGGAGGCAGGCGCGCGGCAAACGGCCGCGCGGTGACCAAGCTTCCGGCAGCAATAGCATGTCGTCGGACGCGGGGATCTGCCTCCACGCGAGGCGGTGGGGTTGGACCAGCGCCGATTAGTCGATGCCTCGATGGCATCTATCTCCATCGGCTCGGGTGCATTTGCCGAGTCGGCCGCCGGTATCGTGCGGGCGTATGACGACGTCACCACATAGTTCTCGCGAAGCGCGAGGGCGAATGCCTTCTCCAGGGTGTCAGGCTCCGCACGAGTGAAGCTGTAACGCGTCATACCCTCTCGCATTCCGAACACGAAGACATGGACCTGTGAATCCATGTCGATGGGCTTCGTGGTGATGCACGAAGCGAGGTGTCGGGTCTTCTGAACATAATCCCGCATCGACATCTTACCCTGTTTGAGGGCGAAGAATTGAGCGCGGACACGGGATTCATCTTGCGGTGGTTCGAAGACCAGACGTAGGTCACTCTGAAGTGCGTCCAGAGTGGGGAATGCTTGCGCGTCTACGACAAGCTTGCCGAGGGCCCACTCTTTGGCTTTCCCGGATAACCTGGAGAGGAGGAAATTCACCTTTGCCGACGGCGCCTCGATCAGTCTTGAGGCGATGGCGATGGCGACTTCCCGGAATCACCGATTCAGCGGAAGACGGTCCGGACTGGCGCCGGAGTACGTCGAGGTTTCCATCTTGACGGCGTCATTCTTGGAACGCGAGGGAGTCTGGCCTCGCTGTTTGGCGTCAGCGAGCTCTTGTTCCATGAATTATTGAGCGGCCTGGCGTTACTGGTCGGGGGACACCGCGCTGAGCAGCGACGCCACGGCAACTTGTCCGGACACCGCCGCGAGACGGTGGAGAGCCTCCCACTCGACGCGAGTGAGATGGGGGAAGTTGTCGTGCTCCATAGTTGTTCCGGTAGAACCGGACGTCAGGCCGTGTTGCATCTTGGTCTTGGTCGTTGGAAGGACTACTAAGTGCTACCAGGTGTAACGGGCTATGTCTTTACCGTTACTAGCTTGCACGTAGCGATGAGGAAGCTTGCAATAAGTAAGACAGACTTAACTCTCGGGAAAATAGACTCTGTTTTAGTTTAGGTTCAGGGCGGAGGCCCTGGGCTCATGTGAGCCACTCAAACGAAGGTCACCTTCTGATTGGCTGTAATGTTTCTCCTTTTCAGCCAATCAGAGAGTGACAACACAGCACGCGCTAGCCGCATGCCTTTGTACCAACTTTGTATATAAACCTATATAAATCTACCTACATATGTAGCTCAGTGTGACCCACTACACAAACAGTACAACCACGTCCTATTCGGGCAAGATAACAGTGGCTCGATGATATGTGTACCCACCGTGGCTGTGGACGCACAGCCAGATCACAGTGAGGTGTGCAACGAGGTCTGGAACGTCGAAGTTAGTGCGGAGCAGGAAGCAACGAAGCCTCATCCCAATAACAGAGACCAGCGTGATGACCAAAGGCAAGGGGCAACGGATTGCATCCCTCCTGGTATATCGCGTACTAAGAGCGAGTATGATATCAAAGCAGAGACTCGGGAAGCAATTCAAAACGATGCAAGCAAGGATGCTTTGAAGAGGGCTGTCGAAGATACAGTTATGAAGTTGCAAGCTACGGTGGATGCAGTAAGGATGCGAGTTGCACGCAACGAAGTTTTAGGCCAAGACATTGAGCATGTAGCCGCCAGTCGAGGGCATAGTCGACAGACCAATGAAACAACGGCCAGTCAAGATTGCCCACATGGGCGAGTGGGTGCGCTGAAAGCTACTGGGCTAGAACGCGTCGAGGGACCAGATCGAGAATTCACTCGGACGCTTGCGAAACATGGCGTCAAAACTCGGGCTGATGGATCCGAAAATACTGGGTCCGACCAGCTTTCGGTGGGTGTCATCGTTCGCGATGGTGGCGGCGAATGCCTGACTACTTCGCCTCGGATGGTGTTTGATCCTGGTGGATGTGACTATACTTGGAGCATTTTGGTAAGGAACTACTGCTACTAGCACGTGTTCACTTGTCTACCGTGACTGACACACTCTAGATGGACCTGCACTCGGGGTACTGCAGCCCGAGTCTGCAGACGAAAACAATTACTGCATTAATTACATATGGATTTGATGAATTTGTGAACGAAGCGTGGTTATGCGACTGTCCGACACGCAGTGAACGATATTCCGTTTTAGGTACCCAGTACAACCTTGCCTACGTCACGTTACGCTCGGAGGTGCCTCACTGCGGTTAACTGGGCTGGTGTTGGGACAAATGGTGGTCCACGCACGCTTAATATCGTTGTTTGCGATATGGCCGATAGTTAGGGTAGGACATTCGCACCAGGGCGGCCCTGCCGCCCTTAAGACTAATACATTCAGTTTGGAAAACACACAGTAGAGTTTATATACCTTGGTTAAGGTTCCTATAATACTCTAGGAGACGGGTACGGATTACCCTTGCGTCTCACCTGTTCTTTGCATAAGAACGAAGGATAATACTCTAGGAGACGGGTACGGATTACCCTTGCGTCTCACCTGTTCTTTGCATAAGAACGAAGGTCGTTGACCTTAACGCTTTCTCAAGCAAAGAGCTACGGCAGCCCCGCTGCAAGAGCTGCCATGACCGGGTACAGAAAATATTAAACTGGCAACGCCTCGTTAAGATGACAACCACTCAAGCTCAGAGAATCGCCGAGGCGCTGAACAAAGGAGAAATCGGTAAGTGAGGTTGCCAAAGAATACAACGCTCTGTCAGCAACCGTTTACTACTGGAACAAAAAGTATCCGCTTGGCGCTGTATCCTCTTGGCGCTGTATGCGCCGAAGAACAATGTGGGAGGAAGAGGACACAAGGTGGAGGTCGCAAGGAAGAGACATCATTGGTCAAAACGTTGGCAAGTCAAACGTTTGACGAGTTGCAGCAATCCCATGGCTCGGTGACGTGTGCGATGCTCTAAAAAACATGTTGTGATATTAAGGGATTTGGTGAAGAATTCAAGACTCCAAACTCTGCCAAGAGCTGGGTTTACCGTCTCGTGCAAAAAAGGTGGAGGCTACAGAGCTACCGCCAAGTTACAAGGCGCTTTCAGCGGAAAACGAGGAGTTGGAGATGGAACTCGAAAAACTCAAATTAAAGAAAACATCAGGGAACTCATCGACAGAGTGGACGGGCCTATTGACGAGTTGGCGCGGTGTCTTAGTGCGTGCTATGTATTCATATCGTTTATGGATTGCCGTTTTGGTCAATATAACGGTTCTTTGTTGTTATAGGTGCTACCGCCAACAGTAGAGCTGTAACGGGGTTACACGGAGGTTACCCGTTACCTGGCTACATTGGTGTGTGTCACACTAAGTGGTGTGACCACATGATAACCGCGAGGATGCTGATGCTGATCTTGAATTTCACGACAAAGATGTTGCGTTACCGTTTAAGTCACCATACACGCTGCGGATGCTTTGGGATGGCATGCCTCGCGACGGATGGATCGTCGATCCTGTTTCAAAGTCATGCCAATGTCGCTTCAACTTTAAATATGCGATGTGCTTGCACGTCATCGAAGCAGCTAAACTAATATCCGTACCATGTCCAGGAATGCCAGACCCAGAGAAAAGATTCGTTAGCCGAACGCGGTCAGGGCGTACACGATCACGAAGACGTAGGCGCCAACGTCACCGTGAACAAAGTGGTCATGTGGATAATAATGACACCCCTGCAATGGACAGTGCGGTCTACGGTCCTCATTTGCCCTCAACTTCGAGTGCAGACGCACGCATCTGTCGACAACGGTGTCAGGAGCATAGTCGTACTCCCACTTTGATCACTACAATATCTGGTGCTGTTGAGGATAGAAGACCCCCTGCCGACGGGACAAGTTCTGTATTTGACGAGGACAGCAGAATACTGTCGGTCGCTGACAATTCAATGGCCCCGATATCAGATCACCGATTCGTCCCTCGGCCCATCCACAACCCCGCCGTTCCTCGTGTTCCTGCTCATCGACACCATTCGAGCACAAGTTCTGCGGATCTCCAGCAAGATACCAATCTCTCTTTGAGGCTAGATTTTGTGCCTTCACCTCAAACTCATCGAACGCCACCCGACAACATAGTGCTCGAATAAAACAACGAAGATACTGATGCATCTTCACACCGAGGATACTTTGGCGGCAGAAGTATGACTTACAACACAGATACAAACTTGCATCCTACATAGCTTAATTGATAGTGAATACTGCAGCAGACTTTCTTTTATTCAATTGTCTAATTACCGTTTGATGTTGCATTGTCTGCGGTGATATCGTCGAATAGAACGGTATTGATGTCCTGTATTACGGTGTTGCAGTCCAAAGCGACGCTAATGCTGTCCAAATCTGCGGTGCTTCTGCCCAGGGTTGCGTTGTGTGCTCAAATCCATTTTGACGGAGTTGAAGTCCAAAATTGCAGTGTTGACGTACCCCACTCTCCGTCAATTTCGCCCGTTATTGATTGAAAACTCAGCCAGCCACGTTTTCGGACACGGTGAACTCGATGGGGACACTCCCATCAACTGAATATTGTCCAATAGGCATTCTCATAATTTTGTATAGTCAACCTAAGTACATTCCAGCCAGCACACAGTGGCTACAAGCGTTAACAGAAATCACCCATTATTATTACACCTGTAGACGACCGTTTGAATGCACCTAAGCCCTAGAAGAACCGTCTCTGGCGAGTCCGACAACGCTAAAACGATATGATGCATATGTGTGTACAAAGTGTGCACCTATACAATTGTCAAGTACGACCTGATGGGTCGGCAGTCTCCCCACCATGGCGTGAGTACAGCGCAAATGTATGTCATCTTGAGACGGCCCGGATAGAAACCCTAGACTGGATATGCGGTTAGGGATCGCACCGTCGGTGTCAATCGACGGGCCGCAAAGCGTAGATATGATTTGTACCCCGAGTTGCTCGCTAACGACCAGTATTAGTTCCACTACGAGCTGCCAAAGTGGAGTCTACTCTGACTAGCAGATAGAGCAACCAATCTCATCGGTCGAGGCTGTTAGTTTATCTAAACCGAAACCGCTTTTAGGTAGTAAGTATGGTGAAAAGAGGATTAGTAGATGTAAAGTTGGTGGAAGGTGAGTTGGGGGAAGGATATGAAGGTGTAAGGAAATTTGATAAATTTGATTGAGTGTAAAATCTAAGTGAAAATAGTATGTGATGTAGAAGAAGTGTAAATAGGAAGTTTGATGAATGATTTGAAGTTGTAAATGAAAAGTAAATGAAGTGAAATGAGAATTGATTAGGGAATGATAGGTGGTAGTAGATAAAGTGGAGGGAGAGTAGATGGTAGGATAATTTGATGGTAGGAAATATGTTGGTTAAGAGATATGGTGAAGAAATAATGTGTGTAAGATAGTGTGTATATCTATGTGGATGGATGTGGAATGAAATGAGTTGTGTGTGAGAGAGAAGTGGTGGTAGGAAATTGGTAGATGTTAATTTGGTGGAAAGATAGTGGGTTTGGAGAGATAAGGTTAAATGAGTGATTGTAAAAGAAGATATGATGGTTGTAGAAGTAAATTGTTTTGAATAGTAAATGTGGGAGTTTATGAATGTGGGGGGGAAGGTAAGATTTATTTGTGATGTGATTAAAGTTGAAAAACTAGAAGAAAAAAGGGTGATGGTGGAGTTGAAATGGTTGAAATGAAATGTAAATATGTGTAGATGGTATATTTGTGGGTTGGGAGAGAAATGAGTGGACATGAAGAAGGTAATGTAGAATCTATGAAAGTAATGTGAGTAAATGTAAAGTGTTTGGGAGTAAAAAAAGGTGGGGAAGAGGAAGATTGAAGGAAAGTAGATGGTAGTAGGGATATATATATATATATATATATATATATATGGAAGATAAAGGAAGTAATTGAGAGTGAAGAAGAAGAAGAAAAATGAATGGGTAAGAATGAAGAAAAAAATAAATGGAATAGGTGAAAGAGATGAAAGTGGAGTAGATCTGTATTAAAAGTAGTAGATGGGGAGAAATGTGGGTTAAAAAATATTAAGTTAGAGTGAAAGGAGTTTTAAGGATAAGAAATGTGATTAAGGGAATAAAGTAGAAAAGAAAGTGTAGAAACATGTCGGACAGCTTCAACTGAATGCCGCTCACACATCAGCAGCGCCGTGCATTCCTATCCGATTCAAGCCCACAACTTCATCCGAGGAAACTTGTTTGACGTTTAACTTCGCTACCTTGTTGTCCTCATGCAAACCTCAGTCTGATCGAGCCTGCCAACATGAGAGGATACCGCTCAGCTTTTCATCGGCACTTCATTTCATTCTGCAATTTGCTTCCAACTACCCAAGCGCCGCTCAAGCATCGTTTCGGCAAACGGATTGAACCTTGGACGCAGGGGTGATTGTAAACACGCCCGATATCGACGATACGCCGACCGAAGGATCGCGCAAGTATGCTATCATCGTCTGCGTATTCGCATCGCTAGGAGGCATTTTCTTCGGCTATGATCAAGGTGTGACTTCGGGCGTACTCATCATGGACTCTTTCCTGAACGACTACTGCGTCGGCTGGCACAACTTCACGTACGCGGACTGCACCAAGTCTACATCCGACCTGCCGAGCGAGTGGACCACGTTCACGGTCTGGTACAACATGGCGTACAACTTGGGCTGCCTGATCGGAGCGTTCATGGGCGGCATCATCGCCGACAAATTCGGCCGTCGTGCAACCATTTTCTCGGCCGGTGTGTTGTTCTGTGCTGGTATTAATACCTGTTGGGTGTGTTTCAACAAGTCTCAGGCGCACACCCTCATCGTATCATTCAGGGCTTCGGAGTTGGCAACTCGTCCTTCTCGTTGCCGCTGTGTGGTGCCGAGATGGCTCCCAAAGAGCTCCGTGGTATGCTCTCTGGTTTCATGCAAATGACTTGTGTGATCGGACTTTTCCTTGCCAACGTGGTGAACATCATCGTGGAAGACCGTAACCGCGGTTGGCGTACAACCAACGGTGTCTCGATGGCTCCTCCGTTGGTGGTGCTTCTCCGCATTTGGTTTGTGCCTGAAAGTCCGCGTTGGACGTACAAGAAAAAAGGAAAGGAGGAAGCTGAAAAGGTGTTGAAGAAACTCCGTATGTCCGACAATTGTTGGTCACGAATTGGCAGCTGTCGGTGACCAGATCGCCGAAGAGGAGGCTGGCGGCGAAGGCGTCTTGGACTTGGTCACCAATCCGTCGCTCCGCAAGCGTTTGATCATCGCCATGGTGCTGCAAGTGCTGCAACAAGCGACTGGCTTCAACCCCATTATGAGTTACGGTGCTCTCATTTTCAAGGATATCACGCAGGCTGGCATCTACTCGTCCCTGTTCATTTCGGGTGTCAATTTCTTCCGCCATGGGTGGACGTGTTCGGTCGTCGCCAAATGCTGCTGATTGGCGCTGTGGGCATGATTCTCGGACACCTTTTCGCTGCGATCTTGTTCACGTGCATTTGTGATGGCAACACGGATGACGCTGGCTGCCCGAAGGTTGGCGGATGGTTCATTTGCCTCGGTACAGCTTTCTTCGTCTTCAATTTCGCTATCTCTTGGGCCCCGTGTGTTGGATCTACCCGGCTGAATCTTCCCACTCAACGTTCGTGCGTCGGCTGTGTCGCTCTCGACTGCTGCCAATTGGGCTATGGGTGCTGTGATGACCGAAGTCGTGAAGCTTTTCCCGTCGCTCAACATCAACGGCGTCTTCTTCCTCTTCGCGGGTCTGTGTTTGATTTGCCTTGTGTTTGTGTACGTCTTCTGCCCGGAAACCAAGGGAATCCTGCTGGAGGACATCGACGTGCTGTTCCACAAGAACAAGAACGCCAAGTCGCCCAACTTTGTCGAGGTCAAGTCCCCAGTCAGCCTAGCTTAATTGTGAGCACTGACAGAGCCGATAGCAGGCTCGATTTTCAACAAGTGATAATCGATAATGCAACATCATTGTTTCGGCTATCAGTGAGAGTACCTCCTTTAAAGACTTAGCTACCAGTTCATTCGTACCCGTGGTGATACTCCTCAAAGTCGTCTTCGTAGCAACTTTCGCCGTCCAACGGATCCACGTCCACCTTGGCGGAGGCTGAAAATTGTCCACGTCGTGTTGCACCTTTTGATCGAGGTGGTGGATGCACTGGCTTGCAATCGTTGTTACTGTCGTCACCACCATTCTCACGAAAGCGTTGTTGTCGAGAGCGTGACGCCGAGTCGCTGTCTTCGGTCTCAATGATTTCCTGGATGTCATCACTGTCCCACTCAGTGTTATTGTCGAAAGCGCTCGGGCCTCTACCGTTCACACGCTGGGGGCGGTGCTTTGACTTCGCGGGGGCTGTTTCCTTCTCGCCATCATGCTTGAAGTCGAGCGAGTGTGGACCAACCTTGAAATATGATTCCGAGCCAACGTTGTCCATGGTCTTTTGGTCCGCTTTGCAATCCATGCGCTGCGCGCGAGGAGACGGCTGTCCTCCTCCTGGTATATCTTCCTCGATTCCTTCGTCATCACTTAGACGGGATGCTCGGCCCGCTCGATGTCGCTTTTCACGGTCTTTTAACTCAGCATCTCGCAATGGCCTCAAAAACGGGTGCTCGAGACATTGCTTCGATGATAGGCGAAGCTTCGGCTCAAGCTGCAAAGTGTTGACGAGAAAATCATGCGCTCCTTCGGGAAGGTGTCGATCACCCAGTAGATCTTGAAAAGACCTTGACGGTGCTTGGAGAGAAACAACACCCCGAGGAACTCTCGGGAGAAGTGCCGCTGGGAGGGGTCCAAGATAGCTCTGAATAAGGCTGCTGTGTTGCCAAGCAACCGGTGACGTCATGTCAGATGAGCTACGTAAATTGAACCGGATAAATTCACTTACATTTGATCGATTTGAGTATTACCGGGGAAAAGCGGGCGACCTGTGAGGAGCTCCATTAGCACACAACCCACACTCCAAATGTCGGCATCGAATGAATAGCGATCAAGCCTAGCGGTCATAAGTTGTGAGTACAGATTAAAAGTAAGTTTCATGATGCCACTCACCGAAGTTCTTGCTCGGGCGGACGATACCAACGAGTGGAGACGTAGTCAGATAGAGGATCTCCTTCAAATTGCACAGTTCTCGCGACACCTATCATCACAAGTGAGAAACATATTTTAACGCGTAATTTTCCGAGATCTCCGTCCAAAACACTGTTTACCGAAGTCGCACAGCTTGATATCTCCATTTTCGTCAATAAGGATGTTGTCAGGCTTAACGTCTAAGATAAGGATATCAGAAAGTGATCATAGCTGTAGCTTTCAAATTCACACAAACACTAACCTCGATGAATGATTCGGTTGGAGTGACAGTATTCCAAAGCCTTGCAGAGCTGGTACGTAATTCGCCGTGCCTCTTGCGGCTTCACTCCCTTTTTGTTTTTGGACAATAGCTGCCAAAGAGAAGGGCATCAGAGAATAATTATCAATGAAAACGTCATCGGCATGGGTTTTCCTCACCTTTACCATGCCTTCGCACACATAGTCAAAAACTAGGTGCAGCAATCCATCGTGTCGGAAGCTATTGCGGTACAACACAATGTTTGGGTGACTGAGCATTGAGCATGCTTGTATCTCTCGCTTCGATAGTTGCTCATCTACAAAAGGAGCCACCACTCGATTGTTGGTCTTTGCTAGCCGCACACCAAACCCCGTTAAGGGCTAACGTACCATTTGCGGTCTTGAACTTCTTGATTGCTACATAGTCGCCTGTTGCCTGGACCCCGCATTAGATTGCCAAAGTCAGTATAGCAAAGCGACACCTCGTCGTCTTAAGCGCTTACCTTTTCTCTGGCCTTATACACGATGCCGTATGTGCCCTCGCCAATGACTTTCTCTACGACGTACTTGTCCATAGGAGAAGCTCGCTTCTTTTTCAATTGGTGCCTTGCCCCACGGCAGTTAGAGGTCCCCAACCATTACAATACGATTACCCTTCAAAATAGTATATCCGTTTCAAACCCGCTGTAATTATTCCCCTTGCCTAGATCACCATCCTGCGAAATTGCCAAATCCATCGGCCGACTGTTTCTTGCACTTCTTCTTGCTCTCAATGGCGGCTGGTATCACGGGTTCCAACGACCGCTTTTTTGTGGATGCCTCTGATTTCGTCTTCAGATACTTTCCAACGTTTTCGTCTTTCGAAGTTTCACTTGTTGGGATGCTAGCCATATCCATTTCGCCAAGATCATCGTAGGCGACCCACTTCCCACCAACTTTCAGTACGGTGCCTTGCACTTGAGGTTTTGCTTCACGAGCCGCTTTCTCTTTTGCAACCTGCACGACATCCAGACCTTGCTTTTGAGCGTCATCGTACTCCTGAAAAGGGTTGGCAAATACTTGAGCACACTTAATGCGCACATCGACAATGGGACGGTCATCCGCCCCAGTCTCAATGCTCTCAACAGCATCCAACACATCCAGACCGCCAACCACCCGACCAAATACGGCGTGCTTCTTGTCGAGGTGCGCACACGCTTTGAAGGTGATGAAGAACTGCGAGTTGTTGGTACCTGGCCCAGAGTTGGCCATGCTCAACACTCCACGAGTGTTGTGGGGCTGTATCGACCACATGCATAAAACAACAACAGTCAGTAACGATTTGTAGGTGTAGCAATTGCACACCGCAACGATCTTACCAATCGGCTGTCAATTTCATCACGAAATGGCTTCTTCCAAATAGACTCGCCACCTCGTCCTGTACCCGTAGGGTCACCTCCTTGCATCATGAAGCCCTTGATGACTCGGTGAAATAGCACGCCGTCGTAGTACTTGGCCTCGCACAAACTCAAAAAATTATCGGCCGTTTGTGGTACAATGTCACAATCCACCTCCAGGTTAATGTTGCCGAGCGTAGTTTCTAGTCTCACGAGGCCTTTTTCTTCAGCTTCCGTACAGCCTGCCATCTCCGTTCAAGCAGCTCCTTCTCCGAAGCAAGTGCCACAGCGTTCTCCGTGACAGGAGCCCTCACACTAGACGTGAATGAACTTGAGCAGTCACCAGCAGTAAATTGTGAGTACTGTAGCTTTCCTGATTGCTTGGCCTTCTTCGCTGCAGTTTCTTGGTCTTTTGATAAATTGTGGTGCGTTAATGAAGCCACAATCTTATCCTTCTCGCTCACATCTCCCGCTCCACTCTTAATCTTTTCTGCCCTCTCTTTCTGCTCAGCGCGCTTAGCCTCCAGCTGCATTCAATGCATAGCAAACCAGTAAATACTCGTACCGCAGAAACGGATAGAATCACATTTCTACCTCTTGAAGAATGCGATCCGTAGCAGCATTTGTACGGATGTTCCGAACGGAAGTTCCTGCAGAAGCGTTCTGATCATCAACCCAGGACAACAAACGTAAAAGTTAGGCTACAGGTTTTGCAAATCGACATTAGAGAACTTGGCAGGGGCACTACGTACATTTTCGCTCGCCTTCGCTCGTCGTAAGTGCTCAAAGTTCTCGATTTCGCGATTCGAGAAATCCTGCGGATCTTGCAGAATGACGACGTCTTTCCGCTTGAACTTCGCGCCAGAAATGAGGTCCTTCATTAAAAACATAGACAGTGTAAGCACTTAACGCATCCTTACCAGTCAAGGTGGGGTTGTTTTCGCACCGTCCAGTTTTTCGGCTTTATGTTAAGCTCTTCAACAGCTTCGTAGCAGAACACATTGCCGGTCGTAGCGATAGCGGCGATCTTGGTATTGTCTGTGAAGACTTTGTAGGTCACGGGGCAGAAGTACTCGCCGTGCGAGTTCTTGCTGAAATGCAGTTGGATCAGCTCCTTCAGCGCCAATGGCTTTCCTGTCACGGGGTTCTACACAGCAGCACAATGCAATTAGCGTAAAAATGGAGGTCTGCTTAGTGGGACTGCGGATTCAGATGAAGGACGTACAATTTGGTGCTCCTTGACGTATGGCACAACGGCCTCCAGGTCAAATAGATGACCCTCACGCGTACATACAGGGTTCTATCATAGAGAATGGGGTCAAATTAGCAATTATTCAGTAGCAGAAAGAGGGAAGTGGCAGCTATTACCGTAAAGGGACAGAGAGTGATGGCACAGCAGTTAAATGGCAGACCTACAGTAGAGAAAACAAGGCGTTTAGCACACAGAGACAGAAGCGAAAGACGTCACAAGGACGTACGTTTGTAGGCACGACGGATCTCCTGCTTCTTGCCGCCATAGAGGTACTTGTGCTCGGTCTGCGTGATGAACAGCCGGTCCTTGCTGTGGCGATTCTTGCCCATGTTGCGCGTGTGGCCAAACGAAAAGTGCTGATTGGAGAGAGGTGTTCGCTTTAGTGACGTGTATACCGTTAGTGACAGGCATTTCTGCACCGCTCGCTTGTCATGGTCCGCGTATCGATACTGCTGAGACGAGTGGCGGCCTCGGCGCGTCGCTACGGAGCGTCCCCTTTGGCTTCGTCCATCAGCAGCAGATCGTTCACTGCGTCCACTGCATCTGCTCGTCCTTCTCAGACGCGCAACCTCCTGCCAGTCGCCTGTGTCCGAAGCTTCGCGACGTCTTCCAACAGTATCTTGGACTTGGCACAGACGCTCAAGGCCAAGGAAACGACGACGGACGAGCGCGTAGCGGCCATCAACGCGCTGGAGCTGAGCAGTTCACTGGACAAGACGGTGAAGGAGCGTCATGCGCTGGAGATCGTGGACAGTGACGCGCTGGAGACGCTGCTGAGCTTCTTGCAGGACAGCGACACCATCGCGTCCTCCGATCTGCTGGTCCCGGCTTTCCTGGCTCTCATCCGCCTCACGACGGAGCCGCTGCTGGCTCAGGAGCTTTTGAGGCTGAACGCGCCCAAGATCTTGACGCCGTTCTTGGCGCAGACAGACCCGCGACTGCAGGCGGCAGCTTGCCTCACGTTGGGCAACGTGGCGCTGGAGCCAACTGCTGCGAGCGGCGTAGCGTCTCCGCAAGTTGTGGGCGCAGTTTTGAACGTGCTGTCAAGTCCGCACGAAGCCATTAAACGCGCTGCGTGCACTTGTGTGGCTAACGTTGCTGGTAGTGCCCAAGGACGTCGCCAGATCATCGAGCAAGACGGAATTATGCTTGTAGGCAGCCTGCTTGAAGACGAGTACAGCGACCAACTTCGCAGCGCAGCGGCGTTCACGCTCGGAAACATCCTCGCCGGACATGACATTGACGCGCAGGACTTGCTTCGTGAGAGTGGCGCGTTGCCTGCTCTTGTGTTGTTGCTGTCTCCTACTTTCCCGGAAGACGTAAGCAGCAGTGCAGCCTGGGCGGTGCACCACGGTGTGCATCTCAATGCTGCTAGCCAGTCGCTTGTTGCCGAAGCTGGAGGTCTCGGCATGCTGGTGCAGCACCTCGCTAGTGACGCATTGGAGTCGCTCCAGACCAATGCACTACTGGCACTGGAGAGCACTGTGATTTCAAACGATGAGAACTTGGATTGGTGTCGTGACAACGGCGCTCTCCAAGTGCTGCAGCGTGTTCAAAATACCGACGGTGACGCACTAAACGACAATGCAAAGCGTGCGCTCTTATCACTTCTCGAGCAGCTGAAGTAGTAAACGAGAATGAAACAACATAGATTGGCTATGCTACCTATTTGTGCTTCGCACTTTGAAGCAACTACTGCAGCTAAAGACTGTCCATGCTAACGTCCACGTCGACTCAGGACGTTCTACCGATATCTGTTGACGCCTTCTAACAATGACTGCATCGACGATATTACTCGTTGCTGCTGTGCGTGTGGGGCGCACTCGCACAGAAAGTGAGCCGGATCGACCGGGAAACACTGTCGTTGGAAAGTGTCACGAACAAGGCGGCCACGACAACAAAAAGGAAGAACCAAACTGGGGCAGTCGATGGGCCCTTCGCCGCCCGGTTGTCAACAATTTCTTGCCGCAGACGCGCCTTCGCCTCCTCTAACTTCTCGTCTTCACCAATGTCGGCACCATTTTCAGCGTGAGCGTCTGCTGCATGCCGCGCAAGTTCAGCATTCGGGTCATCATCGACAACGGCCTGTTCCTTCGTCGGCTGCGAGGTCTCCTTCGTTTTTGTCACTTCGATATCTTCTCCTTCCTGCTCGACTTCCTGGGCGATCTGCTGTTTAGGCGTCGGTTCGGCTCCTCCAGCATTCGCAGCCTTCAGTTTCCATCCATTTTTCATCAGAGCTTCGACCTCCGTCGCATTTTCGTACGGCACCCAGTGAAGCTGCTCGCAGGATTCAGTATCATTGACACCTTCCTTGAACGTAACACCAGAGAACTTGAGATAGGAGTCGAATGAGCGTACCGACCCCAAGCCATACTTGTCAAGCTCGTACGTGTCGATCAGTCCCTTGACGGGCTTGCCAACGAGGTGGTTGAAGCGGTTAACTGCCATTTCACTCTCACGCTTCTTCACTTGCGGGTCGACAGTGATGTGCTCGAAACGAGCGGGCACCTTCGAGTAGTTGTGGTAGATGACGGATCCAAGTACACTGGGAGAGTACATGTCGTAGCCGCTAGTCCATAGGCGAGATGCACGCAAGAACTCTTCCCCATCAAACATCCAGAGCGTGTGCGAGTCCACAGGCACACGACGCTCCGCATGGCACTTGTTAAACGAGAGTCCTGCACCCCACAATGCCTCCAACTGAGGGAACTTGGAATTGGTGATCATACTAGCACCAACAGTACGCACAAGACCGTTGGAGCCACGCATGGTCGAACACAAGTGCGGCAGCGAGGCGCGAAGATCGTTGTCACCGTTCTCCTTGACGAAGTCGTGGATGTGGTGCAGGTACGTGGAGAGCACAGCCATCTCGTTGTCCACCCTCTTCCACTCGGCCAGCAAGTTCTCGTCCCAGAGGTTCGTGAAGATGCTGTGGCCATCCAATTGCAGACAGAACTCCTCCTGTTGAATCAGTTTTTGCTGCTGGTGACGAGCGAGTGTGGGACCGCGCGACTCCGAAGCCGAGTGGATGTCCACGCGCACGTGGTCCTTGTAGGGGCAGGGTCCCTTGTCAGGCCACTCGGCTTCTGCCATCTTGCAGAACTCGTCCAGGCATCTCTCGTCTCCGTCGTTCACCTGGTCCACGACGCCGAAAAAGAGTCGCTCCGGGTACTTGGCGCGTTTAAAGCCTGTGAAAATGGTCTTGCCACAGCGGTAGCCATCACGGAAGACCGAGAGGCCCACGAAGATGTCGAAGGACGCGGGGATCTGCGCAGGTGGCGGCCGGAGTTGCGACTGCGTTGGGTCCAGCGGAATGTGCTGCACACTTGGGTCCAGCTTCACTGAGCGCTTGGTGTTGACGATCCCCATGACGGACTGCATCCCCTCGGCACTCGCGCGCGCCAGGAGCAGCAGCGATGCCAGCAGTAAAAGCGTCAACCTGGTCGCATCCATCGTCGTCCTCTCGGGTCTGCTCTCAATTCGATAGTGAGCGAGAGTCAGAGCTTTCGAGAGAGGAGGCAGAGGCTGATTGACGTCACTCGGACCCAATTTTTTGTATCCATTTTGTGCATTTGTGTGCACGCAATTGCACGTTTTATGGCGATTTGGGCTCCAATGCGGCTAGGAAACCGACGCGCGTCTTGGCCACCATTGCTCCTCAGCATCGCGTGGATGCTATCTGCAGACCCGTGCGACTCGAATGACTGGAGTTGAGCTCGGCGGTGTCTGGAAAGCGCATTTTCGGCGGCACAGTCTGCTATTGCGTCCAGACTCAGTCAGTGAATGAAGATTGGCTAATCAGCACACTGCAAAGGCGAGCTACGGTAGATCAGAATTTACCAGATCTGAGATTACGGTCGAGAGCTCGAGTTCGAGTTGGCAGTGGCAATTATGGTCAACTACCTTTGCACTGCACTACGCTTCCGTGGGCTCGATGATACAAGTGGAAAACAATTCCGCCGCGTAGGACACCAATACAATAGACCTCAAAAGAAGATACGTTGTTACCATGAAGTTCATCTATGGCACGTAAGGAATCACAAACCATTAGGTGAGCTGTATAGCATATGAAGAGATGGAAATACTTCGCATTAACTCTAATGGAAACAGAAGCTACTCTTCAAATGAAACGAGGCGATACGGTTCCTCATATACTGTATCACTTCCTAGGCAGGCGGGGCATCAAATCAAGTGGACATCTAGGTGATCTCAAGGCGGACGGGAAGTTCTGGAACGTGTGCCCCAACGTCACCAACGCCCCCATGTTGGCCTCGTCAAGCTGCGAGGCTACCCACGCCTCGTACAGTTTTGGGGCCACCACCTCGATGAACCCACGAGTCTCGAGCGTCCTTGACGGTGTTTGTGACCGTGACGACGTACGGCAGACGTGCGCTTCCTAGTCGGTGCCAGTCTTGCACGTGCGGTAGCGCGTAGCGGAGTACCCGTCAACGGTGGACGGTGGCGAGGCAAATCTTTCGAGGTTTAGAGGCGGGGAGGAGTCTGGGCAATTACAGGTTAGAATGGGAAGTGAGCGAGCTAGTTTCCAATTGAATCGGTTGAACAGCACTAACCGCCGATGATACGGTAGACAACATGTTGGAGAGTAGATCAAGTATATGACCATCAATGGAGCAGACGTGCATCGTTCGATTCAAACACTTGAGAGCAGCAATATAACTGATTATCATATACTTCCATAAAGGACTAATGGGAAAGAGTGTGAAACCGTTTGTGTCGCTCAGGCGACCAGTATGTACAATACTCGAAATAACACCTTCTGCAACGGCCGGTGCTAGCGACCAGCAGGGTTGGCAAATTCTCAGGTTTTTGACCTTTTCCCATGGGAATACCATTGGGAATTGCCAGAAGGCGGGTGGGAATTGACTGGGAATTGAACTGTAGCCATATTTTTATATACCGGTATCGCAGGAGTAGTTGTGTAGCAAGACATGAAGCAACTCAATCCTGGCTGCGCGGCCCAAGTTGTGCTCCCCTGTTGATCAGCTCAAGCTCGTTTCGTTGGCGCCATTGCCGGTGGCAGACTGGTTTCTTCTGCGAGCCCACTACCTCGTTCGAGCGAGAATACCGTGCTTTACGCGTCGACTTCAAACGCTGGAAACTGGACATGGAGAGAGAGAAAATTGAGCACATACACCGAGGCCATATACCACAAAGGATATTGCGGGAACGCAGCGATCTGGACGACACGATGTACGGTGTTGTGAACCCCATGCTGGATGTAACGGGGCCTCACGAAGAGTGCCCTGTCACTAAGTGGAGGTCCTGTGGTGTGGACACACCACAGCCACGTCATCCACATCATGGGTACATGCCCTCAAAACCAACCAATAGGATAACATCTAGGAAACTCTATAGGTGACTTATATTTTGTATGTAGTTGGTTTTAGAAACACCTATAAATACACTCAGTCTTAAATCTACCCTCTTATTGGTAAATCGTCCCCTTTGGCCAGGGACCCGTGAACTGCCGTTCACAGAGAGTTTGTATACTCTTGGAAGTCAAGCTTCCTCTAGCGCAAGGTGCCGTGTGACCCGTCAGACTTGGTAGCACTTGTAGTCAATCCACGCCTACGCGGGTAGACTACCTGAACCTCTAGCGTTCTGGTCAACATGGACCGGAATGAGTTTCCTCATTTGAACGACTCGCAGTTAGAGTCCGTTCGGAAGATGGCAGGCATCGTCGGTATGGAAGCTCTGCAGAGCTTGGTGGCGTCAACGCCGGTCGAGCAGGTCGAACGCGTGAACGCGTTTGACATGTATGAGCGAGGACTCATTGAACATGTCCGGGGAACCTTTCAGGCTCCCGCGGTCGAGTCCAAGCCGACCCAACCTAAGCCGTTGCGGCTAAAGGTGAACCCGTACGAGGGGAAGGAAGGTGAGAACCTTCACTTCTGGGTTCGAGAGGTAGAGCTCGCCATGGACGCGGCTCTAATCTCGAGCGAACGGCTCCGAGTGGCGTTCGCACTCTCCAACCTTAGCGGTCATGCTAAGAGTTGGGCGTACACGCGCGAAGCCACTACGCCGGGATGCTTTGCATCCTGGGCTCAGCTGTATGAACAGCTTCGAGCCGCGTTCCTCCCGGCGAACTATGAGTATCGCCAGCGCTCACGCTTTCTCTCGTGTAAACAAGGGAAGCGTGAGCTGCACGAGTACATCCAGGAGATGCGTGAGCTTACCGCATCTCTAGTGGGAAACCCACTCCATGAACACATCAAGGTGACGGTGTTCATGGACGGCCTCCGGGTGGGGCCCGCTCGCACGCAGCTGTTCCGGGTGCAATGTGGCACCCTAGAGGAGGCGATTCAGATCGCGCTCCAGGAAGAGTACAGCCATCGCCAGGCTCGTACGCCGGCCTCAGCATGGCCAGGGAACTCCGCACCGGGTACGAACCGGGCGAGTCCTAGCGGACCAGTACCAATGGAACTCGGGTCCGGGGAGCAGCAGGACATCCGCTGCTACGGCTGCGGCAGGCTGGGTCACATGAAACGTGCCTGCCCCACTGGAGGACAACCTAAGCGGTTTCCTTCCAGTCCTCTAGCTCTTAAGGGCCGCTGGCAGAAACCGCGACCCCGAGGCCAGGGGAACGCAGGCAACCAGTAGGGGCGGGACACCCTACTGGGGAAAATCTAAGTCCTCATGAGAGGTGCGCGGGTGGCGCGCACCATGGCGACTTAGCCCCTGAGAGTCTGTGTACTATCGAATCGGCGAAGGGCAGCGGAGGGCTGCTTGTAGTACACGCAGGTGTACGAGGATACGGATTTCCATTCCGTGTCCTGATTGACTCTGGGGCGTCAAAGAACTTTGCACGCCGCCAAACAGTTGCTCGCAACGGCAACAAGTTGGCCGATGCTCAGAGAGAGAGCAAAGGCAACGGAACAGTGTCAGTCAGACTGGCCGACGGGAAGGTGATAACCATCCCTAAGATCCACATGGATCTTGCTGTGAAGTTCGAGGACTTCGACAGCTCGGAACAGTTCACTGTTCTTGAGATGGAGTCGTACAAGTTGATCCTGGGCATGCCCTGGCTCGAGAAGCACGAGCCCTGGATAGACTGGCGCGGCAAAGCGGTTGGCGCTAGCCGGCCTGCCGTATCCGACAGAGCATTGGTGAGTCATGTTCCCACCTCTGTCAGGACCTGGGCCACCCGAAAGAGGCGCCGGGATGCCGAAGCATCCAGGGAGTACTTGGGAGTCGTCGATGTCATGGACGACTCAATGAAGATGGCTGCAGCAGGAGCTGAACCGGACCGAGCGCGGCAGTCCATTGCGGACAGCCCTCGGTCGCCACCGGAGCCAAGACCGGTGGCCGAAGCTTCGGCGGTGTCGACGCTGACGAGCGTCGACCGAGTGGGTAACATAGTTCCACACACGGTCGCCCAGACCTTAACTGAAGAGGAAGACGCGGAAGGCGCTTCCTGTGTGGGTAACACAGTTCCACACACGGTCGCCCAGACCTTAACTGAAGGGGAAGACGCGGAAGGCGCTTCCTGTGTGGGTAACAAAGTTCCACACGGAGTTGTGAATGCTCCCGATGTCCCTAGTGAGACATCACATGACGTGGGTAACGAAGTGCCACGTCACGGTCGCCGTCGACGACACCGCCGCCGCCGCAAGTCGAGTCTGAACGCTGTTCAGACTGAAGTCGCTCTTAGCGACTCGGAACCCAGGGCCCGGGCTCCTCAGACGCGGCCGGTCGAAGAGTGTTATCACATCTTCGACGGCGTGACCGGTATGCCAGTCAAGGCAACAGGCATCCACTTGGAGCCACTGCCGGAGGTGTCAGAGTTGCTGAACCTCGAAGAGATGGCGGCAGAAGACTTTCTGGCCGATCTCAAGGCTGGCAAGATCGCAGAGCTGGTTCTCCTTAAGCCGGAAACCACTCTGGAAGAGATGAACTCCTCCTCTGTCCTGGACGAGGACGTCCTCAAAGAGATGAGGAAGCGACGCGAAGCGCGCTTGGGTTCTGAGATTCTCAAGAACACTGATCCGATGTATCCTTTGGTGAAGGAGTACGAGGACGTGGTGTCGAAGGACCCACCGTCACAACTCCCACCAGATCGAGGAGTTCGGCACGAGATTGATCTCGTGCCTGGCACAAAGTACTGTGTCACGAGGCAATGGCCTCTACCGCGCGAACAGTGCGAGGTCATTGATGCCTTCTTCGCCGCGAAGGCGAAGGCAGGCATGGTGCGGGAGTCAAAGTCCCCGCACTCGACGCCAACCTTCTGCGTTCGGAAGCCGAACGGGAAGTGGCGTCTGGTTCACGCTTACAACAAGCTGAACAGCGCTGCGGTGCCGGCCCAGACACCAATCCCACGAAAGGATGTGTTGTTGAACAACATGGCCGGCTGCGAGCTGTACAGCGCGCTGGATCTGGTAGACGGATACTACCAGATCCTGATGCGTGAGAGCGACATCCCGCTCACCGCAGTGAGCACTCCAAGCGGTATGCTTTGGGAGTGGCTCGTCATGCCACAGGGTCTATCCAATGCCCCAGCGACGTTCAATCGCTTGGTCACGCAGTTGTTCAGACCGCTCCGTGCGTTTGCACAGACGTACTTCGACGATATATTCGTCCATAGCCGTGCCGAGGATGGCAAGACGGCTATGGAGGTGCACATCGAGCACCTCCGTCGAGTGCTGGAGGTCATGAGAGCCAACAAGCTCTATGCCAACATCGACAAGTGCGTCTTCGCGTCACCAGAGATTAAGGTTCTCGGTTGCTTCGTCAGCAACGACGGTGTTCGGGCCGATCAAAGCCATCGCGGCTTGGCCCACGCCCAGATCCCAAAAGGATCTTCGGAAGTGGTTGGGCTTGGCCAACTACCTGCACAAGTACAGTGCGGGGTACGCGGGTCTGGCTAGACCCTTGTCAGACGTCCTGAAGAAGGACTCTGACTGGCACTGGGAGCACCAACACCAGGATGCCTTTGATAGCATCAAGGGTAGCCTCCAGCGGGCGCCAGTCCTGACACTGCCGGACGAGACGAAGCCGTTCAGCGTCGTCTGCGATGCCTCCGACTACGCCATCGGTTGTGCATTGCTGCAGAACGACGCGGACGGACACGAACGAATCATCTCGTTCCAGTCCAGGCAGCTCATGGCTGCCGAACGGAACTACCCCGTTCACGACAAGGAGCTCCTTGCCGTGAAGTACGCCCTTGTGAAGTTCCGGGTGCATCTTCTGGGCTCTAGGCCCTTTGTGATCTATACCGACCACGCATCCCTGCGAACGGCGACCAACTCGCCCCACTTATCGCAGCGGATGGCGAGGTGGTTGTCGTTCTTCGCGGAATACAACTTCCGCGCCGAGTACAAGCCGGGCAAGCTCAACGTGCTTGCCGATGCGTTATCACGCAGGCCTGACTACGAGTTGGCCTACACCACGCGGGTGACAACGGATCTTACGATCGGATACGCACGGCGTATCGTGGCGAAGAGTCTCTCGCGCCTCTGGTGCGGTTCATGGCTGCTGGGAAGGACGCCAAGTCGTCGTGGCTCTCGCCGCGACAGCGCTCCCGGCTACACCGATACGAGTGGCAGGATGGCCTCCTCTTCTATCGGGTGGAGCTCAATGAACCACCGCGCGTTGTCGTCCCAGACGACGAGGAAATCAAGTTTGACATCCTCCAGGAGGCGCACGGTGCGCCCTCCAGCGGACATCTCGGCCGCGAGAAGACCTTCTTGTCGGTCTCGCAGGCCTTTTGGTGGACCCACATGTACAAATGGGTCGCACGCTACGTCAAGACATGCGAAACATGTCAGCGGGTGAAACCCGCGGGGCACTCGTCCGCCCCATTGCAGAGTTTGCCTGTTCCGGCAGACTGCTGGAAGTCGATGAGTCTCGGCTTCATCTTCGGCCTTCCCGCCGGCGAGCACGGAAACACCGGTATTTTGGTGTTCGTGTGTCGGCTGAGCAAGATGGTACACCTTGCTCCGGTGCCAGACACGGTCACAGGTGAACATGCCACTAGGCTGTTCGTAGACGGCATCTTCCGCTATCATGGTCTGCCGGAGACGTTTGTCTCGGACCGTGACCCGCGGTTCACCGCTGCGTTCTGGAAAACGCTGTTCCAATTGCTTGGAACTAAGCTGCACATGTCCACACCTGACCATCCTCAGACGGACGGTCAGACTGAGCGCGTCAATCGTGTGCTCGAAGACACTCTGCGCAGTATCTGCGCGGGAGCGCCACGTACGTGGTCGGAGCAGCTCCCTGTTGTTGAGCTCGCACTCAACAACTCAGTGCACGCGTCCACCGGGTTCACGCCGTTCTACCTGAACGGCTTTCGTAAACCCCGGGTGCCCCTCACTTTGCGTGGCGGCACCGACGACTCTATCTTAAGTGGGGGAGAGGCTCGGAAACCCTTTCCTCCCAGGTTGCTGAGTTGCAACCAGTTTCCCTGCGGAAACAAATGGAGTCCTCCATGGACACACGGCTGAATGTCGTCAGCAGGGTCCGCGACGCAATGGCGGCGGCCCAGGACAAACAAAAGGAGTACTCAGACAAACATGGAAGAGGAAACTTACACGTGTTTATTGTGGGCGAGTTAGTCCTACTCGACACTAAGAACCTACGCTTGACGCTGTCAGCTCTGTCGGCAGCAACAAGCTGAAGCATCGCTTCATTGGCCCGTTCACGGTCCTGGCGAGGCATGGTGCAGCGTACACCATCGACCTGCCTAAGTCCATGAAGACGCACCCGACGTTTTACGTGGGGCGTCTCAAGCGGTATCACGATCCGCAGGGGCCGACTGCTCCCCAGGCGATCCATCCTCTTCGCGAGGAGGAGGTGCCAGCTCCTGAAAGCGAGAAGGAGGCTCGGGCGCCGATGAACGACCCTGTCCGTAAGCCCAAGATTGGGAAACGGAAGACTCACGGCTCGAGTTATAAGCCGAAGGGGTCCCGTACGCGGCTGGATAAGCCTGGTACGCGCCGTAGCCATACGACGTCGCAAACGCAGGAGCGTTCGACTGGGCGTACGCCTGACCATGCGGTGGAGCATACGCCGGACCAGACGGCTGCGGATGCGCATACGTCTGCACTCCCGGCCGTTTCTCCAAATCCCCAACAGCCATTTGCAGCTGCTGGATCCGGCGATAGGCCTCGTCCATGTCGGACGAATGGGCCCGACGGTCCACCCGATCCTGGAGCGCCGACACGTTCCGGCCCAGCTGGGCCAGGCGGTCCTCAAGTCGAGCGAGGCCCCACGACTCCCAGACTCGGCGGCAGCAGCACCGCCAGTCCCGAGACCCAACGCGATCTCAAGGACAAGGACACGTTGCCGGAGGCGAGACAGCTCTTCGTTCTCCGACGGAGGAACGGGCGGAGCACTTGGGCGAGAGGAGCGCCGTGGCGACGGGCTCCTCAGAGGTTCCTCGTACTCGTATTCGTACGAGGGCACCTCCTCCGCTTTTGGATCGGAACGGAGAGACTCACTTCCATGTGGAACGAGTCGTCCGGGAGCGACGCCTCCGTGGCCAGCGCCAACTCCTTGTGAAGTGGCGAGGCTACCCGGACTCCGAGAACTCGTGGGAGCCGATTGAACGGCTCCAGGCAGACTGCCCAAAGGCTGTCGCGATCTGGGAACAGAAGCGACGGCCGGTTCGTAAGTAGTTCGGGGTTTCTTACCCGAACGCAGTACGGGCGTGGCCGCAAACTGCCCGTACCCGCGCTCATCATGAGCGCATGAAGCCCCGCGCTTCTGGAACTCCTTTGGCAGCAAGCGTTTGCTGACCATATGAGCGAACTCAATTCGGAGATCGCGCTGGTCCAAGATGGAGGACAGCGTGCGTTCGTCCTTGAGCCCTCGAAGGTGCTCTTGTGAGTAGCCGCGGGAGGCTACCCACTGCCAGAAGAGATCCTCACTGGCAAGCCAAGTGGTGCACACCTCGGGTTGGACCCAAGGGTAACCCCAGACCGGAAAGAGGCCCCCACGGTTCTCGGGCTTCTTTCAGCGGGTCGTGAAATCCTTCAAAGGGTTCGGTGTTGTGCAAGGAGCACACACCTGGCCGCCTCGATATTCTCGGTGAACAAGGCGACCTTCTGTACCAAGGCGCGTTCGTACGCGCCCTTGGAAGTGTGACCACCAATGAGTCCACGAGGAGAAACGAGTTGCTCCAAGTAAAGATCGGCCCCAGAGCCCTCCTCGGGTGGCCAGTATGACTGCGAGTGGGTGCCCCCGTCACCTACGGGTGCGGCACCGGGTGCCCTTGTACTCGCCGGGCAGCTTGGAAATCTTCCTGCTGCCGATCGAGATCGTTAGAGATCTCTTGGGGCTCGTAGACAGCACCCTCCTCCTCGTCAGACGACGAATTGAAGAGGTCGCGGTAGAGCCCTCCAGTCTCCATTGCCTCACGGCGTGGAGACCTTGAAGCATTGCGCTTCTTCGCGCGTTTGGCCTCCTCCGCTGAGGCCTTAGCGGCTTGAGCCCGCTCTACACCTTCGGCAAGCGAAAGGTTCTTCGCTGGCGATCGAGGTTTCTCTTCCTCGTCGCCGCCTGCCGCAGGCGAACCTCTGGCCTCGTCGGCCGGGCTCTGTGGACGCTCCGGCGTCATGTTCTCGTGACCATCGTGGTCACTAGCGGGCGAACGCATGACGTCGTCGCTGTGCTTGCTGGGCAGGGGTGTTTGACCACCCTCGGAGTCCTCGGATAGCCCCAGGAACTCCTTCAGAGCCCTATCGTCACCGGGCTACGGACTGTCGTCCCGGTGGACGAAGCGCGGGTTGGGTCGATCGTCCGGAGGGACATCCGGCGACCGACTGCGCCGCGAGCTCGCGCTCGCGCTCGCTGGCACGTCACCACGAGAGGTGACTGCCTCAGAGGCCGCATCGTCGGCCTCCTTCTTGAGGGACGAGCCTTTGCCGCGAGGCTTAGTGCTCTTAGCCCGCTGCTTCGCAGCAGCAGGCTTAGCGCGCGCTTTCGCGCCGCGAGATGCTCCAGAGCGGGGCAGACCAAGAAGAAGACCGCTGTGTCGCTCACGGGCTCTAACGAGAATGAGCCGCCGCGCGGTTCGCCGCCGCGGCAAGTCGATATCAATCAACGAAGAGTGAAAGAGTGTGACTCGCTTTCACTCGTCCTGATGGTCGGTAAACCGAACCTAAGTGGGGGAGGATGTAACGGGGCCTCACGAAGAGTGTCCTGTCACTAAGTGGAGGTCCTGTGGTGTGGACACACCACAGCCACGTCATCCACATCATGGGTACATGCCCTCAAAACCAACCAATAGGATAACATCTAGGAAACTCTATAGGTGACTTATATTTTGTATGTAGTTGGTTTTAGAAACACCTATAAATACACTCAGTCTTAAATCTACCCTCTTATTGGTAAATCGTCCCCTTTGGCCAGGGACCCGTGAACTGCCGTTCACAGAGAGTTTGTATACTCTCGGAAGTCAAGCTTCCTCTAGCGCAAGGTGCCGTGTGACCCGTCACACTGGAGGAGATGAAGACCAGGTCGTGACGATTCCAGTGGGGCAGTGGGGGCTATAGACGATCTTGGAGGCCACGGCGGATAACGCGATCGCTATCTATATGCGTTTGCTTGCTGTGCATTCCACAAGGAAAGCGTACATGGCGCCTTTGTGGTATGCGTACTCCAGTCAGTTGAAGCGATTGACGTGGAAGGTGGAGAAACGGCATGCAGAAGCCAGACTGCTTCGTACTCCGATTCCCGGGACTGTGTGTACAATGTGAATCAAATCAAACGTTCTTCAGGTTGGAGTCTCGGCAAGACCCAGGGCATTTGCAAATGCTGCTTTTGCGTTGTGGGCAGCGACTGCTGGATCAAGAAAACAAGTTCCGCGACTGAAATATGTCGAGTTGATGCAGCGCAATGTCACTTTCTGCGCCGGTTGTCACACTTCGGTGTCGTCTTCAAGCTCGCGGAAAATATCCCCGCGCAGACTATGAAGTACTGCATCAAGAGCAGATACGTGGCGGCACTAGTAGCACTGCGAACTACACAATGTTATTCAATATCCGAAAGATTATTATTTCATTCGATTCCAAGTGGTTGTAGTGCAGCGTCACTTACAGATACGGATACGCTTTGGTGCTAGCGATGAGCACCAACAGCAAATAGTACTGAACAATGAACAACTATTCACTTATTAATTTTTGTTAACTCTGAGGTTCGGATTGTTCTCGTCTACAGATGAGTACCAAACAAATCTGCTAGTGTTGCCTTGTAGGCCCGAATCCCTTTGAGTTTCTTTTCTTGGGGGAAGTTGAGGACATTTTCTTCTGGGAGTGGCCGACGAATTGGGAGTAGTATCGGTGCATACGGGCTATTGCTATCGCTTTCGTTTGCGTCTTGGTTTGCCTCGACAGCGGACACATTTTCATTGTTTGCCACGACACCAGGCACGATATTGCTAATTGCCTCAGCAGTAGGCTCAGTGTCCTCAATATCAATATCCACCTCCTCAAAGAAGCTGTCCCAAAACGCAATAGTCTGTATGGCTTCTTCTGTGGCTTCACTGGCATCTGTGTTGGAGTGTGCTTCGCCAGATATATCGCTGCTAGGACTTGCATCGCAACCATTTTCCGACTGCTCCATGCTATCACTGCTGACATCTAGCATATCGCTATCCTGGCTGCTACTACAGAGAGATTCTTGCGATGATGCCGACGATGCATTAAAAACAACAGTGGTGTTTTCTTCCTCATCTGAAGCATAGTCCTGCTCAACCGTTGAAACAATTGTGGTTCTCATTTTCTTCTCAAAATTCGAAAGCCGCGTCATCGCCAAATACTTCTGCCGGGTATGCTCTCTGATGCGTTCAATATCTGCGACTTTGTTTGCCCCCATTCGGTTGCGAAATGGTGTATGAATATTTCCAAGCTCGCTAAAAACCCTCTCACAGTTTGCCGTGTTAGCCGCGATGGAGAGCACAGTCAAAGCTAGAATTGGAAGCTTGCACGTAGGTTTGTCTCGCTGCATTTTAGACCAAAACGAAGGAACAGGAGTAGCATACTCTTGGGGCTAATCCAGGTGTATTTGCCATCGAGCCATTCGTCCAAGCGCTCCCGCAATTGGAAACAACTCGATGCAGGATCAACGAATCGGCGGTAGTAGTAAACTGCAAAATCACCAATTTGGGCTTCCGAAGAAACGTCAGTTGCGGGAAGTTCAAGGGCTCGTTTGTAGTAGATGGGATGTAGGAATAGAGCCAACATGAAAAGAGGCTGCTCGCAATTAGCCCACCGCTTTTCCACACATTTCACAAGGCCCTCACCGTATTTATCATTAGCGACGAACCCACAGTAAATATCGCCAATGAAGTAACGACATCAGCAAGTGTGTTCTCGTCGCGCTGTAGCTTATACGACGCTGCCGAAAGTGGACGAATCACGCTTTCTGCTTCCTCAACTTTGCTCCAGAACTCGGGATCCCCACACACATCTAGCTGCGCTGGCCACTCTGTTAGATGGCCTTGCTCACACCACAGAATTTTCAGTGCAGTTTTCGACCGAAGCAACGAGGCAAAACATCCCTGCATTGAATTCCACCGTGTTGCACACATACACGCGATGTCCTTAAAGACAGACTTCAACACTTGTTTTACGAGATTGTTTACATCGTGGGCAAAACATCGTACAAAGGCAATCTGGGGCCAACGTAAAGCCAAAATACGCCGTATTCTCGCACATTGACCAGCGTCATCTGTGACAACTGCTCCAACCACCCACTCGTCCTCGATTGCTTTCTCAATCAACTTCTCGATGTCCTTCGCGATAGCAATCCCGTGGTGTTCAGCACCTACTTTAGCCAGCATGAATAATATCACAGATCCAAACAATGAAAGGAGTGCGCCCAACAAGTGCTCATTGCTCACATTCTCCCATACATCGGATCCCAACGTCACTCTTCCTCCAGTTTCAGAACACCTTTACTTTAAGTTGGTCACCGATTGTATGTGGCACATCGCAGCTTGTTCTCGCATAATACATCCACCAAGTTGCTTCCGTGTTGGCAATCGAGATGAGATCCTAGGACACAGAAATTCATACAAGTCTTTTGTCTCCTCGCAGGCGGTGTCGGTGTTGATACGCAGCCAGCAGGCTCTCAAACCTGGCAACATCAGACGGATTCCACCGAGCAGGAGACGTGGGCGCGGATGGTTTTGGGGAAAATCGGGCTGCGAAGCCTGGTAGTAGAGGCAGTTCTTAAGGTGGCTATGATAGTTTTCAGGTCTGCCCGTCATCAGTTTAGCTGGTGCGCCGGCAGCTAAGCAGTACTTGCACTGGACTTACCAGCGCTTTTTATTCGGCGTCTTATCACGCCGAACAAAATGGCTCGCCTCGCCAGCTTTATAGCGGCCCATACGTGCGGGGCGAGGTTCTTGCAGGTCTTCTTGGTCTTCTTGGTCGTCGATGAGCAAATGAAGCCCAAGATCGCGCTCGAAGTGAGGCCGCCTCTGAGGGAGATATCGGTGTTCTACCTGTACGCTGGAATTCCCACCTTGGCCCAAATGGCCCAGATATTCCCACTTTTTCACCGGGAATTGGCCAGCAGACGATCCAGCTGCCACTTTTGAAAAGCCGCCGTTGCCAACCCTGGCTGTAGGGTGCAACAAACCGTATCTTCTTCCGTGGGCAGAGTGTAAAAGTAAAAGTTACGCTAACGCTAGCACGGCTTCGGATGCTAAAGTTGAAGTTGTTCTATGTACACTTGGTGTACCAACTTGGTACTGCAGCCAAGCAATGTGCATGTCGTGCAGGTAGCATGCATTGTACCGACTTTTTTAGTTATACATAATGTAATGGGCGTTTAGTTATAATGGGTAGCCAATGAGAGCGCACCATTCAACAATGTCATAAAGGATTCCCGCGTTTTAGTTATAATGGGTTGAAGTATCGGACGGTATTTTACAGCCAACAAATCTTAAGATATGCAACGACTTGCACACCACTTACATTAGCAGTGCTCCTCTTCAAGCGAGCCGCACTGATCCCAACGAGGCTGCAATACGCAGAGCGCCGCACATTCTAAATAGTAGGACATGACTGTGTATATTGGTGTGCTGCTAGAGGCGAATGGCCTGATTAACTTTCCTATAGACTTAATTGAATTCGCTACTGCCTCTACCTCGTTGTGTAGCGAAACTATTGGTATTTTATGTGGTGAACATGAATTTAGAAGTAATTTACGGGGAGCGCTAAAATGTTGAACTTGACCTGTCTGCTGCGGGAATCGCTCACCTCAAAAGGTGCATCCCCATTACGGCCTGGTGACCAGGCTGGTCGGGGAACGATCGTCTTGGTTTTCGATCGTCTTCGACGATGTGGCGACAAAATCTCTTGAATTTGATTGGCCAGTCGGGGCATCGATCGTCTCAAACCGCCCAAACTGAGACGAGTAAATCACCAGTCTCACTTTGGAGATAGTCTCAGTGGCACAGAATCAAAATAGTGACTCACATGGACTGGGGCGAATGCGTGGCGGCTACTGTCGTGGCGGCGGTCACTACAGCGGCAGGAGCTGTTGCCGCGTGTGCCGACGCTGCTGCATGTACTCTTCCCAAGCCCCACGAAAACATTCTGACGCTGACAGGTCTCGAGCTCAGTGCCATGCTTTCTGACCCACGCTATGACGAGTGGTTTCGGCTGAATCTGAGGTGTGGCCAGGATACATTTGTACGGTTGTGTGATGTATTGCGTCGTGAGCTACATGAGTTCGAGCTTGACCGCTTCGTCAAAGATCGTTCATTCGAAGAAAAAGTGGCGTGCCTACTCTACTTTCTTGGCTCGCAGGGTGGCTACCGTGAAACAACCGCAGCTTTCGCAATTTCTAAGTCGTGGGCTATTGATGTGATTGGAGTTTTTCTTCGGGTTTTGAGAAGATCGCTGCGCAAGTTCGTTCATTTTCGTCGTCGGCCAGAACACTGGACAGGTATTGAAAACGCCTTTCAAGCTAAAGGAGGGATACCTGGCGTAGTAGGAGCTATCGATGGTTCTTTGGTGGGGATCAACCGACCAGACGACTTCGAGGGGTACTACTGCAGAAAGATGTTTCCAGCACTAAATGTACAGGCTGTTGTAAGTGCTAAAATGCGTTTTATGAGTGTGGAGGTTCGTCCAGGCTCGTGGTCCGACCAGAAAACGTGGAGAGCGTCCGTATTGGGCAAACATAGCGAGCGATATCTGCCTGCTGGAACACACTTCTTGGGGGATGCTGGTTACGCAATTTGCCCTGCTATAATGACGCCTTATCTGGAAAATGACGGAGATGGTTTAACACGTAAGCAGCTACGCTATAACTATCTGCATTCTAGGACAAGAATGGCTGTTGAATGTGCTTTTGGCCTTTGTAAAGGCCGATTCCGTATCGTGAATTGCTGCCTCAACACGAAGACAGTTGAAAAAGCGGTTGATATTATCGCTGCTACGATGGTGCTCCACAATATTTTACTCGACATCAAGGACGACACGTCTTTCGAGGAGGAAGAGACGAGAAGTAATATCAGTATCGATGAAGACGATTCCTCATCCTCTACTGCAACGGATGCGACAGCAAGGTTTCTAAGAGAAGTTGGTTCAAGAAAGCGTGAATCCTTGTTAGATTTCACAGAGGCCTTTGTTTTAGATAGCTAACTTGGATAGCTAACGGCTGCGTTGAAGCAAGTTTAATAACTCACGAATATGGTCGTTTTGTATGGACAGTTGTTCACTTTGAGCCTGAAGTTGCTTGAGTAATTGCTCGTTCTGAGCATGGGCACGCTCGCTCTGCTCCCGAAACAGCTCCGTTTGCTTCTGCACCACAACAGTAAGGCTTTCGCTCCCTTCGTTCCGCACAGATGCAAGCCCCTTTCCTAGTGCCTCCAATCCCTCACTAAACCCCTTGGCAACATCGCTCAAGCCAGCTTCGACACACTCACCTTGCGTTCGCGCACGCTTCACACGCCTGCTCGAGCTTGCAGAACATGCTTCTGACATGGTGTGACGCTCATGCATTTCAGAATAGGCTGAATCTGACGACATCGAGGCGCCGCCACTTGCAACTTCACAGGCTGTCGAGATAGTGTCTGAATATTCCGTGCTTAGATGAGGGCGGTTGTTCATCCCAGTTGCATCTCCCCAGTAGTCCTTCATGATAGTGTAGTGCTTCGGGTGCCTCACCGGACCACCGTTACCTGTGCGTCCTTCTGCCTCGCGCGCCGACGCCCACTTCGATTTCATGTTCTTCATCTGTATCAATACAACTGGTTTAGCAAGCTTTGGGTATCCCTAGTACTCCAGTAGACGTTACCTTAGCTTGGCACTGCTGATCAATGAACACCTTCCCTTGATTTACAGAGAGCGTTGAAGCAAGAAGTGCCCATGCATACTTGATGCGCTTCGTGTCTCTCGTATTCTTTAAACGATTCACCAGCTCCTTGTAGCGAAGGCGAAATAGCTCTTCCACGTCTTCGTCGCTCCAAGACGCAGTCGTCTTGGTAGCTTGAGCCCCTCGCTCTCTGGAAAGCGCGGCGTTGCTCCCCTCAGCCCCACTGATGTCTGCACCCACGCCACTCATGGTTTGCTCTCGAGTGCTTTCGACAACAGCTTGGTCGCTACAAGTGGCAGTAGCCTCACCCAAAGCGATGCTTGTTGCCGGGGTTTGCTCCATTCAGTAGCGAGTTCTCGAATGTGAAGTGTACACAACATTTTCAAAACCAAGACGACCGGCGAATCAACCGACCAGATCGGCTCAGGGTTAGGCTGCCGAAGACGATCGAAACCAAGACGATCGTTCCCCGACCATAACTAAAAAAAGTCGGTACATGTAGCTGTCTACCAGTCTGTGGAGTAAGCACTGCCCTTGATTTCATCATGGGATGTTCGCGAAGCTGCAGTTTGGGCCAGCATTTTGTCCGGAATGCATGCGTATTGTGTAAGCAATCGCTCAAATCGATGTGATTGGTTGAAAACAGACCAGGAGTTTACGATCTTGTTGCCATTCTCGATCTGGCCCTCCACGATGGACTCGTCCAGCGTCGAGGCGGCGGATGCGGAGGCCGTACACCCGTACTACCGACTGCTGCCGTCCTACATCACACCTGAGAGTGTGGAGGTAGAACGCCAGGACTTCCTGAGTCGTATCCAGGTGCGTCGCGTGAAAGAAACGAATAGAAAACTGTATAAAAGACCTGACAATTCGTTGTTTTGCGTGTATAGGAAACGTTGGATTGTTTGCAGAGTTTGAGTGATGAGAGCGCACTCGATAGTGTCCTCCAGAACCGCCACTTCCGAGATGTGGACACTTTTTTCAAGCTCAAACACAAGCTGCCTGTACAGCTGCACGCGCAATTGATTCGCGTCTTGGTGGAGCTGTTATGGACGCGTGATGGACGCTGCTTTACTGACGTGGACATGGAGATTCGAGCCGTGAAGACGCTGCAGTTGTTGCTGAAGAAGTGGAAGAAGTTTCACCCAGAAGGTGCTCGGAGTGATGACCTCGTGATCGATTGGAGGTCCGTGAAGCGCGCGATCGAACGAGTTTGCTTTCGTGCACCTGGTTGCATCCAGCAAGCGTCACAGAGCTATCTGGCAAAGCTCAGTAACACTACAGTCAAGTGCGCGGAGACAGCGCGAAGCTTTTTCCGAGCTACGGATCCTGCTGTGCCGCTGGTAATGGAGTTGTGGAAGGAATTTGGTGCAACCATTAAAGATGTGAAGACGACCGAGTGTTTCCGAGCGCTAGCCTCCTTCTCTTTTCTCCTTTCGCTATCGTTGTCTGAAGGGGCAAGGACGGAACAAGTCGTTCTCGAGTTGCTTCCAGAGTGGTTTTCAGTATGGCCGCTGATTTCACGGTGTAGCGAATGGGATGGGCACTGGATGAAGGTCTTGTCTCGTGTCGCTAAACAATATCCCAGCACATCCATGCTGGACGAGTATCTCCCGTTTGTATATGCCAAGATACACGACCTTCTTGAACTGCCTTCGGACTTGGGTTCCCCTTTCAAAAAGCAGCTGTGGCCGTCGGCGTACACGTCACTTAACGGAACCAAACGTTTTGGTCAGCACGTGATGCGTTTGTGCGTGTATCTTCTGCGTGATGAAAACGATGATGACGGAAACGATGCCCCGATCAAGTACCTCCTGGACATACTAAGCTTGATGAAGTCGTTTTTCCATCCGTCCAACGTTGCAAACGTCGGCAATTCGCTTGCAACATTCATTTACTATCTAAGCAACGCACTTAGCAAGCGACTTGGACGTGAGAAGAATGACACGAAGGGTTTACATTTGATCTCTGTCTGCAAGGTTGTGGATGCAATGCTGGATATTTGCCTTCTGGGAATCTACTCGAAAAACCGTGGAGTGTCTACCAAGTGTATATATGTGATGAAGAATCTATTGTGCATCGACCCTGCACGGTGTGCAGTTCCGGTAATGGAGGAAATGCTCAAGGCACTTGACCCGATGGCCATGAGCCACTCTCACTTGGCGGTTACTGCAATCTCGTCGATGGCGGTGTTTTTGTATCACTTGATGTGTGGACAGCACCCGAAGAGCACGGGTTTATTTTTTAGTACATACTTGAAGCCAATGCTGAAGTTGACACTGCCAGGCATTGATGCGAATGATGAGAAAAAGACGCAATCGACAGTTCAACTATATTTTCACATACTTTCGTGGCTGCCCCTGGTGAATGATCCTGCAAAAGGCAACTTCCAGGCAACGAAGCAGCGAGGTGAGCTGTCAAAAGAATTATTTGCGGGCATGCAAAACAGCCTGTTTGCTGAATTTGGATCCCTGAGCAGTCAAATTGATGAATCAATGTGGGAAATTGGTCCGTTTTTGGAGGAATGGACTTTCGCATTGTTAGATCGCTGCCTTCAGTTCATTCAGTCTCGCTCAAGTGCCAGATCAGGCTCGGCCAATCCTGATGGGAGCAGAAACGGAAAGTCTTCCAGTAAAGATGGAAGCGAAGATGCAATTGTATTGCAGATTTTGAACCTATTGGCCATTCTGTACGCGCAAATGTCTCCAGAAATTTACACACAGTGCTTGCGCAAGACTGTTGTTTTCGTGTCTAATGCATTCTACACGACAGCATTTGGAGGAAAGGTTATCTCTACGCTGATCTTTAATTGCATGCAGGGAAATCCTACTGATGCCATCGGGCAATTCATGCCATTTGTCTTAGAAAAGCTTCACGTGACAAAAACCGGTATGGATGTGAACAGCTTAACGGCGAATGAAAAGGTGTGGTATTTGCGAATTTTGGATGGCTTAGTGCGCTTTAGCCGTCCTGATGATAGCATTTTACTGCGCTACCAGAGCGAGCTGGACATGATTTTGGCTCATTTTCTGAGCATCGACGACGATAAGAACGTTTTCGAAGCTGCAAGTACTGTTTTACGGCACTTACTATATGGTCTTCTCGGTGTATACACACATGACTTTCGCTCGCTACCTGCTACCGAATGGGAAGACGCAACTTCTAGTACCAGCGGAGCTTTCCAGTACTTGGGCGTTGGCATTTCGTGGAGCAAACTTTCGGTGAAATGGCACGAGCCAGATGAAGCAGAGCTTTTGTTCGGACTAAAGCTTCTGCAGGATCACGTAATCGGAGCACTCAACGAGCTGGAAGGCATGATGCAGGCAAAAGACTTAACAGTTCGTACATGGACGCGTCTTCTGAATCAAGTATTTCAAGGACTTCGTGGAGCTGCAAACGTGCTGACCGACGACAGTGTTATGGCGGAAGGGGCGCTCTTGAGTGGCGCAAGGCCGCTATTGCTCAAGGCACTTAAAAGCAGCCCGGAGATTATCAAGCAGTTTGTGTCCCTTAAAACGTCCATGATGAGTCGTGTTCACAATATTGCTGCTTTTTGGAGCGAATTTGGGAGTGGAAGTGCAATGGAGAGTCAAGTTTGGCGGCTGCAACTTGATATTATACACCAGCTTTTAATCTGGAGAGGCGAGCATCTTGACGAGTTTGGGATGAAAGAATCTCAAAACATGTATTCGAGAATTACGAGTTTGGATATTGCTTCGCACGCGTATCGTAAAAGTGTTAATCGAGAGTCAAAGGGCGATCATGTGCTGGTGTTGTCTCGAAACGAGCTGGTGGAGAAAGTGATGTTTTTCTACGCGAAACGGAAGGTGCAGCAACATTTTGCGGTTGCAAATGCGATTACGAAACCAGAAAGTGACGAGAAGACCTGCCATCGCTACGAAGCACTATTGAGTGACGTAGAACGGCTTCTCGCCAATCCGTATGAAGACGTTCGATCCGGTGCAGCAGCAGTAATGAAGGAGTGCTCAGTGCTGTACGCGAGGTGGGTATTCTTTCGCCAGCCAAGGCACATCGAGAATTTTGAAGGATTACGCAACACGGAGCAACTGAAAGAGGAACAAGTATCCGGAGTACTTCATATGCTGTCATTAACGGTAGCCCGACGAAATTTGTGGAAGAAGCGCTCAACCTTACTGAAGCGGGTACTAATTGTGCTGCTGACGAGTATTGATACAATTGTGAAACAAGGTGACAGCGAAGTGAGCAAGGCTAAGATCGAGGTGAAGCTACAAACTTTCTTGCTATCTCTTTTGTCCAGTTGGAGGTATGTTCGTGGCCAAAGTGAGGGGCCACCTCTTCTCGATTTACTTCTTGCAGCAGAACCCTCCCCCGCAGAACATTGGAAATTCCAACTCATGCATTTGGTGGTGTTATATCCATTTTTACAACTGGAAGAAATGCCAGTTTCAGTGGACCTTTGGAAGCTTGTGATTCGACAGCTCGGTAATGAGGTGTTACCAGTGCGACAAATTGCACTAGAAGTGTTTCAGAAGCTTCTCAAGCTTCGGAAGCATGAAAGCAACGCGGATGGGTCTGCAGACGTGAAGATGCTTGATGGGCTCATCTATTCTGACGATACGATACAGGCTGTACTTCACGCCTTCGTCAATAATCACAAGAATTCGAACAAATTTGCAGCCTCTGCTGATGGCCAGCACGCTAACTCAGCCCCAAGTGACTGGTCATTTGGTGTCAATGAAGTCGTTCGGTACATATCGAATACTTCACAGTCATTTCCGAAAGCCCCGCCTTTATCGTCTGTCCGCCTGCTGAACCAAGCAAGCAACGCGTTTTCAAATGTCACTTTGTCGAATGTGAAGCTTATTCAAAACCTCGTGAAGGGAAACGCGACGGCGTTTTTCGGAAGCAGAGCTGTGGACATACTTAGCACATTGGCAAGCAATAACATTGGATCCGATATTGGAGAGGAGGATCGCCAAGCAGCGCTTCATACGTTGGCGGACTGCATTGCGGGCCTACTTCATGCTCTAGTGCAGTTAGAGCGTACTGAGGAAGAAAATGTCGCGAGCTATGCCGGTGCGGTATTAAACCTCCTTAAAGCTGTTCTTCCACACGTGAGTATCGTGCTGGTGGACCAGTGGGTGGAGGTGTTATATCTTTCATTCCGCCCATCGAGGTTTGGAGCCGTGAAACTTCATCGACTGCCGCCACTGGTGAGGTACTTGCTTGAAGAATTGGAAGATTCGTTTGCTCGGGCGACAGTTGAAGATTACGCACGTCAAGCAAAATGGCTGGCACTGGTGGAAGCAACTGGAGTCCATATACTTGCAGCAGCAGCAGTTTCGACATCTGACCCAGCTCTTCAAACATTGGTGTCCGAGTTTGGTGATCGGGTACTCAGTGTGATTCGAAAGCACGCTCTGGCACATCAGTACAAGATCATTCGAGACCGTGCAGGAAAAATGCTGTTTTTGCTAGGCGCTTATGCGTTTTCAAGTTCTTCGTGGGCAATTGGAGCATCCTCTCCCCCAATCGCTCTGTCAGCAATGCCATTGGACCAGCTTTTGACTATTAGTGCATTTAGTGACGATGGTAATGGCGGTGATGATAAATCGGCGGAGAGTCATCCGGAACAGGACTTACGTTTACATGCAAGGGAAACCGCGATGCAGTGGCTGTCATCCTGCGAAAAGCATGGTGACGGACGCGATATACTCGCCGTAATGGATCAGTTGCTTCCTGTTGCTCTTTTATCACAGAGCCACCCAAAGGCAGAAGTAGCTGTCCAAGCGAAGAACGTTACGGACGCTGTATCCCTGTCACTGCGATTGTACTTCGTACCACGTGACGTGATTGGTGAACGTGCAGTTACTAGTTTGCTGGAGCTTCTCAAACGGTTGTCGACCTCGAAGACCTGGAAGACGCGCGGAGCCGTATTGCGGTTTACGATGACTTTTGCCTTCTATCACTGGATCTTTCTTTCTAGCACTCTGAAAGAACAAGTGCACGCGTTTATCTGCTCGTTTTTGACAGATGACCAGCGGGAGGTGCAGGCAATGGCAAAATTCGCTCTGCGTGGTCTTCTGCACAATGAGCAGCAATCGGCAGTGGAGGCGATGAGTGTGCGCATGACTGAGAGTGCTGGTCAAGCACGCGTGAAATTCCCGAAGCTGACACGTCGGTTCGTGCGTCTGCAAAATGAAGGCGCGCCCGCAGAGGAGCTGGAAAAAATACAGCAGCGATTGAACGCGCTGGAAGCGATGATGACGGAGAGCGTGCTGAGCCTAAGTGCCATTGTCCTTGCGTTCCCACACGAAGTGCCGAGTTTCGTGCCGCCAATCTTCGAAGAACTGGGTCGCTTCCTGTACATGAAGAGGACTTCCAACACGATATCGTTTTTGGAGAAGGCGGTGAAGGAAACGCTGCTGGACTTTAAGCGCACACACCAGGACAACTGGTTGGAGACGAAGGCCAAGTTTTCTCAGTCGCAACTCGACGTGATTGAAGATGTTGCCATTGCTCCGAGCTACTTCAGCTAAGGTGATCGTAACTCAACTGGACATGGTATCGCTTAACAAAAAAAAACAGTTTTCGCATGTCGATCAAGAGTGAAAAGCAACTAAGTTTCGATAACTTCAACTTGACCTGCATTGTTCTTGCAAAGAGATCTGTTCTTGTAGAGGGACAAGAATAACCATCCTACCCATTTGAGTGGTTACCCTGAACTCCCCATAGTGAAATCCAGTCTTTCCGAGTCCCCAAGGCGTAACTGGGTACGGTCTTCACAGCTAAGCCTCTTCAAGCTCCAGTATGGTAGGCAACAAGCACAAGAACGGCATCATCTGCACGTACCCAGACTGTAACAGGCCCATGCGTACCCAGAAGTTCAAGGCCCACTTCTCGAAGAAGCATCTGAAGGAAGGCGAGGTCTACTCAATAGAGCATCGGCGCCAATACGAAGTGGCAAGGCACGAGAACGCCCGTACCCTTGAGAAACTTGAATTTGTCCCCACTATCAACACAGCAGCTGCAGTGGAGGAGGTTGCTCGCGTGGGAACGGCCAGCACTTCGGTCGTGTCATCTGCAGTGGTCGCTGCTGCTCAAGAGGCTTTCCAGGCGCAGGCCAAGGGGCTGGCACTGCTTCAGTCCCAACAAGCGCAACTGGTCTCGAAGTACGTGACCTCCGAGACAGAGACGGAAGAGAATTTGCCCAGTAACACAGCGTCGGTGTCTGCACCTATTGCGTTGGCTTCTACACCAGCGAAGCAAAGCAGCGGCAGCAAACGTCCGGCGTCCGCAATGGAGACCTCCGAAGTATCCGCTGACCCGACGAACGCGTTGTTGATGCAATTTATTGCGTTGATGGACCAGAGATTCCAGGAGCTCGTGGGCAAGATGAGCGAGATGATCGACGTGCAGAAGGATTTAATCGACACACTGCGGGCCAGCAACCCAAACGGACAGGCCCCCGCCTCAGCTTTCTCGTCCGCCGTCCAAGTGGTCATGAAGAGACGGAAGAAAGAAATTAATCCCCACGGTGACAGTGGCGACATCAATGAAAACGCGGAGGCGAATGGCGAGACGCAGGAGTCTGCTAACAACGGTTATGCCTTGTAGACAGCGTGACGACAATTAACATCCTCGATTTCATTTAACCTCCATTTCCTGCTTAGGTACGGTTGCTACAAGGTGCGGTATTTGTGTACGGCACGGATCGGTCGGACGCGCCAATTTTGCTAGTGCAAGTATTGGAACAAGAACGTGGATATGGACACGATGGAGGGGATCATTAAAGGGCTGGCGGCTGCTTGGAAGGAGAAGTGGAAGATTGCATTCGTGTTCTGCGTGGGATTGGCGGAGTTTCAAGCGAAATGGGAGCATCAGGATATTGGATGCGTTAAAATTGATTGCCGGAGCTGCGTCGGTAAGTGGGGTTTCCAGCACAAACGAGCTCGAAAAAACTGGTCATTGCAATGGAAAGGGGGACTTTGGATGTCGTAACGCAGTTGAGCGCTCAGTAAAGTGTTGTACCGATGGGATGTTTACATCGGATCACGTCGGGAGCAACAATAGAAGCGTGCCAATTTTGAACGTGCAGAAATACGCCGTAATAAACTAATGCGCTGCTGACTGTTATCGCTGTAACCTAACACGGCAACGAAGGCTGAAAGGAATAATACTCAATGCATTCATGGTTTCAGCCTGGGGTTCTGTTCTCAACTGGCACATCGAGGGATGTATCTTTAGTTCTGCATTAAACGGAGCTTGTGACACCATTCTTGCAACGGCTAATCGCCTTGTCGTGCAAAATGGACGGCAAACAACCTGCAAGGCGATTCAGCACAATGCATTGCATCCAAGGAAAACCCTCATCGGCCCGAGCACTAGCGCAGAGTACAGCGATCGAAATGCCAGAAGCACCGCACAGGGTCTCTCGATGCAATAACAATTTCGGGTGACTTGCAGCAGTCGGTGTTGTGCAGCAATGTAGCCACATCAGTAATGTATTTAATGACGGCGTTTGTGATAGTAATGTGTTCTTCTGCTACTTCTTACTATATCGACATAGTCGATTGTATAGCGTGCCGCAGGTAAATTCTTCAACCCGCTTGGATTTTGTTACATACAGCTTAGACAACATCACTGAGAAGACGATGTCGAATACCTTGTCGGCAGCAGGGATTTGGAGAGCAGAAACTGATACTACCCCGGTTGGCAGAGCATTTCTTTCTACAGCAAGTTTCTCCAGGAACCCAATCACTTTACACACTCGCGAGTGCCTCATTCGATGCACTGGGCAGATGTCGTGCTGCTTACTTAATAACCTATACGGACGAATCTTGGTGTCTCGGTCGCCGAAGAACCAGAGATTCCACATAGCTTTCACATTGGCTCGGGCTGGAAACTCCCATTCTTTCGGAACAGAATGTACGAGCTTTCCATCATTCCACGACCAGGAGCGCCATTCCATTTGCCGTTCACTTGTAGATCTGCTAGTTGAAGGGTTAGTCAGTGCCATCTCGTTCAACACACTACGAAACTCAGTGGTCATGCTTGACCGTAGTTCACTAATCCTTGTGTCCAGATCGCGCAAGGACAATGGAGCAACACCATTAACGACAAAATGCTGCCGCAGCTCGCAAACAACCTTCACTGCGACTTCATCCGGCAACCTTTCTTTAATCTCTGTTTTGAGACTGTCAATCTCGGTTTGGAGGTTGCCAACCACTTCTCGTAGTTCGTTCACCTGCTTTGCTACGGCGAGATGAGCCGGAATCCCTGTTGCTTTCAATCCACACACGGGCGACGTGTCAATTGCAATGATTGGCGCGCCGCGTTGGCACTCAAGAAGGGAATTTGCTGAAAAAACTCGTGCTTTAAATATTGGGTGTGATGCGCTTAGCGTATTGCGAAGATACTGCTCGTGGTAAATGAGTGATGCCATCAAAAAAGGAAATGCTGATTGCATACCGCGTGGGTAGTTGTTATAGCCACTCACAACTTCGTTCCAGTAATTCATCGTCATTTTTTTAATCAATTCCGGGGAGAAGTGGGGTGGGAGAACGCCAAAACGCTCTGAATCAAATGGCAATCCAGATATTATTCGTCCACAAAGTTGATCCGCTCCCTCTCCTAAATGAATATACCGGTCCTTTAACTTTCCAAAGCTCTGACCCATGCGCAGGTAAACAGACACAGCAGTTGGTCCATTTACTTGCCCAAGCGCGTAAGAACTACTGCCTTTGCGCAAGCTGTGCGTGCCTAGGTCTTCTGGGGTGCAAGTCAATATACACAGCTCTTCCTCGCTCAAGCTGTGAATAACGCGTCGTAACAAGCGACCAAAACGTCCTTGTTGTCGCTGCCGAGAAATAGTTGCTGTTTGACTCCATCACCACGTTCTGGACAGGAAAATAAATGAACAGCAAGAGCAAGTACCGGGCACTGAGATGGCGTGTACGGGTTGGTGTATACGTGCTTGCCGAACTTGTCAGCTCCTGTTTGATCTCCCTTATGCCCTTGCTCTTCCACGACAAGACAATCTTCTGACCATTCAATGTGCTGCAACATGACTTTATCAACCGAGTCCGATCTGCTCATTAAGTTCCACATGAGCACGAAAAAGCTCCACCCGAAAAGAATTGTTGACCAGGATTGACCTTTTTCAAGGGCTCAAGCGTCATAAGCTTCAGCGCGAGAATTTCAAACCCAGATGCTTTCAGTTCTCTTTTGCCCTCGTTAATCTTCATTAAACCGCGCTGCTTGAGGCTGTTAATAACCTTTTCGTAACCCTCGAGAACGCGACGTAGCTCCGTGTCCAGCTGTGGGTCTAGCTCTATGAGTTTGGAGCGATAGACGTCGACAAGCGCGCTGCGATATCCCCAAATGCACGACGCCGAAAGAGGAACAGTTGGCGAACCCCTTGCATCCACGCTATCGCGGTCGCACACATGAGCAGGGCTGCACAGGTGTCCAAAGAAGCTGAGAACTGCATCTGTTGGGAGCGGGATGCGAACTTGTTTCGTGATGGTGTCGACGGTGTTGGGGTAGTGTGTAGCCAGCCAAACTGTCATTGTGCTTACTTTGGATTGGTACGTGCGCTTGGTGCTTAATTTCGTTCTCTTAGATTGGAGCGCTTGCGCCACAGCAGCAGAATCCTCAGCGTCTCGCTTTCTTTCGCCCGCCATTTGATCTTTAATCTTGCTGGAATGAAAGGTCGCTTTGTGTGATCACTTCGATATCACAAACGCCGTGAATCTGACACATTTAATACAAACCATAGTGAAGTCAAGTCACACGTCCCCGGATTGCACACAGATTTCAGGCAACTATGATAGTATCGTATCACACTTCACTGCCAAAATATCATGGTATTATCACAAATGCAGCGGATGTATCCATTTCGGGATGGTGAGTGGTGTGTACCACACCTCACCGACTTCCAACCAATTCAAAAGCAAACAAGATGAGCGAGCAAGCGGTGGAAGCGTTCGGGAGCGTGGAGCAGACGCTGGCGGCGGTGGAGGAGCATCTTTCTGTGTTCAAGCAGACGTCCATGGAGGATTTCGTGGCTCCTCTTCGCCCATTGGAGCGCGCGAAGGTGCTGGTCTCGCTGGGTACGTACTGCAGAACTTTCATCCTAGTTTGTTGTCCGTTGACTTACACAAGTGTCTGCTTGCTGCTGTTTTATCTTCAGCCTACACTATCAACGCGCTGTTGTTCGTGTTCCTGAAGACGCAGGGTGTTTCTCCGAAGGACATTCGACAGACACACGTCAAGCAGGAACTGGTACGGACAAATGCGCTTCAAATGTTAATACATCCAAAATTGCTAACAGTTGTGTGTGTTCTTTGGCTATCGTGCAGGAGCGCGTGAAGGCGTTTATTAAGAAAATCAAAGACGCGGAGGAGCTTGCGAAAGGACCCAAGCTGATGGTCGATAAGGACGCCTCGAAAAGGTTCATTCACAATGCACTCAGCTCGGACCAAGTGTACGTGGGTGCAGTGAACGCCAAGAAGGGTGAGCAAGACAGCAAGGCAGACGTGAAGAAGGAGGCATCAAAGATAAAGAGCAAGACTGGGGGCAAGGGGAAGCGAGCGGTATCCACGTCGTCCGGCAAGAAGAACAAACGCCAGCGGAAACATTAGAGTATTTTGCATCTTCCAGTATGGATGGCGTACTGGAAAAATCGATATTGCATTGATACGTTGTTATTTGCAAGGCATCGCGCTGTATTGTGTTCTTCAAACGTAGTTGTACACACACTTGATCTGCTGAGGATGCGTTTCCTGGCGGCAAAGCGGACATTCGGCCTTGTTTTTCTGGCACCAGCCCACGATACACTCCCAACAAAAAACGTGGCCGCACGGGGTAGCTGCAGGGGATACGCGCTCGCCCAAACACAGAGCACATTTGCGACGAGATTGTCGTCGACCTGCAACATTCGCAAGGTCTGTCTGTTGCTGCGACGACCCCGAACTTCCGCTTCCAAATGACAATGCCGTGGGTACCCTGTCTGAATGGGTAAATGGTGTCGCGGGCATACCAGCAGCAGCCCTTTCCTCTTGCTGCCGCTGTTTCTTCTCCACCTTATAGTGTCCGTGCACGCGTTTAAGCTCAATGATCGCGGTGGCTAACAGCCTCAGAGACATCATGTACCCCAGAAGCGACAAGTTCATGCCAGGCATCAAGTCCTTCCGAACGAAAACGTACTGGATGTTGGCAACCCGTTTTGCAAGGTGCAGGTAGCGAGCAAACACGTAGAAAGCTGCAAGATGTGCGTGGGCTCCCCATTGCTGCACACAGGCTAAGCTGAATTCGGAGGACGCTGGGAAAACATCATTCTCGATCCACGCACTCAGTGCTTTGAGCTTCGACACCGTTTGGTCCAGTTGCTGTAGCAATCGCTCGGGTTTCAACACAGCCAATCGGCTCTCCGAAGGACGTTGCGCTTCATCAGAACCTTCAGTAGCAGAGGCGGCCGCTGCCGCTTCACGGCGAAGACGCAACTGCTGTTCCATTCGTTCTCGAGGTGTGCGTGTAAGCTGGCTTAGGTTTTTCCAGCCACTCTGCGACCGCGCTAATAGGTACCGCGGCAGTACAGCGCACGCAAGCCACAGAACATGTCGATGGATCCGCACAGGCTCTACAGGCTTGGATCCAGTCTTGGTGATGCGAATGATGTCGCAGAACTCTTCGCCCAGCGTCTGACCAGGCTGCTGCATGCCAACGGACAGCGCGTGATACAGCAGAGAGGACAGCGCCGTCAATTCCGGTAGCAACTGCGACAGTAAGTGGGCTCCACAGCCGCGCTCCAGCACTTCACGCAGCAGGTTCTTGACTTCGCTCTCGTATACTTCGTCCTTGTTCTCTGCCAGGAGGAGCTCTGCACAGGCACCGGCGGCTGGGAACGCGTCTGCAGCTGCAGCTTGGGGCGCCATCGCGTCTCGAGGCGTTTGATTCGGAAGTGAACATGTATCATCAATTGCGTCTTGAACTTGTTCTAAACCTATGTTACATCATATTCTATTCTATCAAGTAGGTTCTGGATCGAGTGGGGAGCGGCGCCAGTAACAAGTCGTGGCCGTATCTGCTGCTTTCCTCTCCGTCTACGTGGTCGAGCTCTCGATCTCCCGTGACGAAGCCAAGATGGTGATGACCAAGAGCAGTAAGATGCTCAACTACATCAACTACTGTATGAAGGTGACGCTGCAGGACTCGCGTGTGCTCATCGGCTACTTCATGGCCTTCGACAAGCACATGAATCTCGTGCTGGGCGACTGTGAGGAGTTCCGCACACTCAAGGCCAAAGTCAAGTCGGCGGTGTCCGAGGAGCGAGTGGAGAAGCGCCATCTGGGGCTTGTGCTGCTGCGTGGAGAGAGCGTCGTGTCCCTCACCGTGGAGGGTCCGCCACTTGCCAAGGAGAACGAGACGGTCGGCCCCAATGGCCCTGGAGTAGCACGCGCGGCAGGACGCGGCATCCCAGCGGCGCCGATGGGACTCATGGCGCCTATGCGTGGTATTGGAGGCCCAGCCCCCGGTATGATGCAGCCAGGACAAGGTACGAGTTGGGAGTTGATTTGTTTTTGATGGATAGAAGCTGCTGGTTGGTGGCGATGCAGTGGCATGAGGCTGGCTCCAAGTGATCAGTCGAACAGATAAGTGATCGGGCGCACGGCTTTCTCCGAACCCGGCTGAGCACCATATAGGAAACTACTGCCTACGATCTTAGTATGATGGAGCCAGCCCCACCTACCTGCCAACAGCCCAAGGGAACAGATCTCTTCATTATTCTGTCTGACGTTGCAATGCTAACGTGCACTTTTGGCGTGTGTATTGTTGTGTTGTAGTGGCGGCAATGGCACAGCCGCAGTCGTATGGACGCGGTCGTGGAATTCCACCCCCGGTGGCATGATGCCACCCCCTCGACCGATGCCTGGCATGGGAATGCCACCTCCAGGAATGGGTCCGCCTCCCGGAATGGGCCCCCCACCAGGAATGATGCCTCCTCCGGGCATGCGCGGCCCTCCTGGCCCGCCGCCTGGTATGCGTGGCCCGCCTGGCCAGTAACTGCAGGCATCGCGTTTCAACTATCGTAGCGAGCGCCAGAAAGGATGGAGAACGGCAAGATGCGGGAAAGATGGATCTCCGTTGGACGCACAGTCTACAAAGCCTCTCTGTCTGCGGATCGATGGCCACGCGAGAGAAAAGAGGTATTACTGACATATAAGTTATAGTATTTGCTTTCTTGCGCGTGCTGGAAATCCTACCCGTGTCAATGGTAAGTTTTGTCTTGTCATCTCCACACTCTCGCTGTCTTTCTGATACACTACAATTAATGTACGTTCACGCGCTGGTCTTGCGACTTTACAGTCGGTTCCACACTTGCTCTTCCGAGTCATCCTGGACTACGGCGTACTCCATGATAAACTTACCCTCCTTGTACTTTTGGGAACTCTCCATGGCTTTAATCTGTACAATACCGGTAACATGACGAACTCCAGTCTCCATCAGCATCAAGTGTCGCTGGCAAGGCTTGTTCTAAGCTTACGTACATATTTCCAGCCCAGCACAAAATCGCATTGGCTGCACAGGACGTCGGCGATGGTGTGCATCCCCGTCATCAAGTAGCGGTTTCGAGCAGGACCGACACGAACATTGTACCTTGACAGCAACGTCATACACTGCACTTAAGCACTCCCACACAAACCCTTCAGACAGCGTCTAAATGCTGTGCGTACATGTTGTTCATGAGGAAAGCCTTGCCAGTGCGACCAAAGAACGTCTTAGAGACGACGTCGTCGCGGTCGGCCACCACGTTCCCACAGTCGGTACAGCGGAAGGCGTGCATACCTTCAACGTCGCACAGTTCACGAGAGAACCCGAAGGCTTTGCTCACTCCTAAGCTGCCATTGTCTCCTCCAGAGGCGCGCCAACTCTCTTCGGCCTGACGCAGCAATGAATCGTCGTCTTCTTCTTCGTCTGCCACGTCTTCGTCACTGTCGCTGTGCTGCTCCACTCGCGGTGCACGTCGCCACGCGCTTCGGTTCTCCAGGTACTCAACGTGCTTACAGCCGCTGCGGATCACCACAAGAGGCGGCATGGCAAACGCAAAGATGTCGAAGTTTTCTCTTTCTATACTTTTTGATACTGGCACGTCCCGTATCAATACTCAAGTCAAGGTTCAAGTTGGATGACGCGCCAATACTAATGTAGCCATATCTAACTGTAGCCATTTTCCTTTCAAGATGCAAAGCGCAGCTCGAAGACGACGCTCCAGTCGTCCTCGTCGACGTGCAGTGGCCGACCTAAAGCACCGACCAACGTCGTGACAGTCCTGCGAGATGCGAGACGAACGGACGGGTGCTTGAGGACCGTGAATCCTGTCTGTTTCGCTGCTGCTACGAAGTGCGAAGCTGTGCACTTGTTCACATCGCATGTTCCTTCACAAGTTTCTCGACACGGATCCATCGAGAGCAACGCCACGGACTTAGCACCAGGACGGAGAACGTCGCGGATCGTCTCAAGAAGTGGAACGTGAAGACCTCTTCCTAGCTGTGTGATCTCGCTGCCCAGCATGGTGTCGAACTTGTGCACGAATGGCGCGATGGACTCGGCGACGCCCCACTCCAACTCTCCACTCGTGACCACAGACTGCTCCACATCACGCTCCACCCACAGGTGCTGGTTGAGGGTGATATTTCTTGCCAGCAAGTCTGGATACTCGTCCGTCAATACGGTTGTCTTGGCGCCCAACGCGGCAGCCACGAGTCCGCACAAGCCACAGCCAGCGCCCAGCTCAATCACGTCGCAAGTCTGCACGACGTCCTGGTCGTGCGCCTCCAAGAATTCGCACAGTACGAGTGCGCCAGCCCACACTTCGCCGCCAAGTCCATCCACCTTGGAAGTGTCTTGCACCACGCGGACGCAGACGTTGCCGCGCGGCTCCTGCAGACGGAACGAAGCCTCGTGCTCTCATAATCGCCACTGACTGACGTTTGATTAGCTAGTACGTTCTGTGTCTAATCGTGTACACTTGTTGCGCATTGACCAATCAAAAACTTGTAATTGTCTAGCGATACACACAATTCACAAATACCTCACGATAATGCCCTCCTGAAAATGACTGGAGGCGCCGACAACATTAAACGACACAGTCGGTCGCACTCCGCTTCTTGTCGCTTCCGATTCCGTTTCCGAGCTCAGCTATGGAGGCCGTGAACGCGTCCCGACCCGATGTGATCGGCAAGCTGCCGCAGCTGCAGAACATGGTGAAGCGCGACCCCGTGGGCTACCGCTCCGAGTTCCTCATGCAGCTGCGTCACTTCGAGAGCGAGTATCAGCTGTTCCTACTGCAGCCCACGAAGGAATCGGCGCATTTTGGAGCGCTCGTGAGCTTTCTCAGTCATGTGGCCAAGTGCTATCCTGTGGACATGGCAGCCTTCCCTGAACAGATCATGGGACTGCTGCGAGACAACTATCTGGTGCTGGAGCCGGAGCTTCGCAAGACGCTGGTGCAGAGCCTCATGCTGCTCCGCAATCGCGGTCTTGTGGACGCCATCACGCTGCTCAAGCTCTTCTTTGAATTGTTTCGTTGCCCGGACAAGCGGCTCCGTGAGTTGCTGTACAAACACATTGTGTCGGACATTCGCCAACTGAACGCCACGTCCCGCAACGTGAAGGTGAACAAGGCCCTGCAGAACTTCCTGTTTGAAATGCTTCAGGACGAGAGCGAACATGCGGCTATCAAGTCGCTGCAGGTGCTTATGGAACTCTTCAAGCGCAAGATTTGGCACGACCAGCGCAGTGTGAACGTCATTGCCACGGCTTGCACGAGCAAGAACACCAAGCTGTTGGTGATGGCGCTCAGTTTCTTTTTGGGCATCGACGAAGATATTCTCGAGGATGAGGAGAAGCAGAAGAAGGAGAAGAAGGCTCTTGTGGCGGTCGACTTTCACTCGCACTCAAAGAAGACGAAGAAACGTCAGCGAGACACATGCAGGCGCTCAGCAAGAACAAAAGAGCGCGTAAACGTGAACTTGATTTCATGGCCACCTTCCCGGCTATCGAGCTGCTGAATGACCCCCAGGGAGTCGCTGAGCGTCAGTTGAAGCTGCTCAAGAGCTGCACGGAGCGATTTGAGGTAAAGCTGCTCATGATGAACTTCATTGGCCGCGTTCTGGGATTCCATAAACTCGTGGTGCTTCCTTTCTACCCGCTGCTACAGCGCTATTTGCAGTCTCATCAGCAGAATGTGACGGCTATCTTGGCGTATTTGGTGCAGTCGTGCCATGACGAAATCCCACCGGAGGAGCTCCTGCCTATCGTCAAGAGTATTGCCCACAACTTTGTCACCGAGCGGTGTTCGTCAGAGGTGATTGCTGTTGGCATTAACTCTATGCGCGAGCTTTTTCGCCGTGTCCCGCTATTGCTTGAATGTGAGGGAATGGATGTCCTTGTCAGCGATTTGGTCCAGTACAACCGTGCGCGCGACAAAACTATTGTTATGGCAGCTCGTGGTGTGCTTAACCTCATTCGTGACATCCACCCGGCTCTGCTCAAACGCAAGCAACGTGGCAAGTTCCACAACGAAGCAGCAAAGCCACACCGATTCGGTGAGCTTGTTGCTAGCGAAGGCGTGGACGGTGCTGAGCTTTTGGCTGAGGCTGAGGCGGCTGGGCGTTTTGATGGCGAGGATAACAAGGATGGCTGGGAAGTGGCATCGTCAGCATCGGATGAAGACGGATCGGACGATGAGTGGGTGGATGTTGCATCCGATGAGGAAGACGGCGAACGTGGAAATGATGATGACAACACTGACGAAAAGGATGGCGAAGCAGAGGAGGAGAGTGTCGAGGAAGCACCCGAGATTGAACAGAAGGATCGTCTGGACGCCCGTCGTATCCTGACGCCGCTCGACTTTGAGCGCATTGAAATGCTGAAGAAGGAGCGTGATGCGGCTTTGAAGGACCCGAAGTCACGCAGCAAGCGCAAGGCCGAGGAAGATGCTGCGAAGGCAAGCTCGGATGCTACCAAGGTCAACCCCACGGATCTAGAGGGCTACTCGAAGAAGAAGCGTCTGACACAGGAGGAGCGACTGCGTGTTGTGCTGGAAGGCCGCGAGGACTATAAGCACAAGCGCTCAGGTGGTGGTACCACTAACACGGAAAAGAAGCGTCTCAAGCACTTCATGATGATCAAGAAGAGCAAATCTGTGCAGTCGAAGGTGCTTGTATCAGCTCGCCAGGTACAGAGCCAGAAGAACCGCGTCGTGAAGAAGATTCTTAAGCACGACGCCAAGAAGCGCCGCAAGATTTAGACAAGCCGTTGTGGTAGTTAGATGCACGTTGCACAATCATTTGAATGAAAGCCCGAACATTGTTATCAGTTTTACCATTTTTGTTGTTGAAGCATCATGGTCAAGTGACTATATTCAGTGAAGGCGCAGACTCGGTACCCGGTTGGTACAGCGCCTCTTGCTACAGCATTATCGGCACGATTCCTCCGCTGGCACATACTACAGTAGTAGTAACCCATCCTTGCTTGACGCTCTCATTGGGATAACCATTCAAGGCACCCGTTGGCTTCTAAAACTGCGCTGGAAATCTCATCCTAGACTTCCATTGACTTCGTCCGCTTCAGTTGAAGCTCATCCTGAATCTCTTGAATGGTCTTGCCCTTCGTCTCAGGTACATACTTCAGGGTGAAGGCAAGGGCCATGCACAGCGCCATGCAAAACGGCACGAACGTGTACTCACCCAGCTCACGCTGCATGGTTGGGAACATGAGCCCGACCAAGAAACTGCACGACCAGTTCACCATGGTGGCAATGCTCATAGCCGTTGGGCGCGGTTTCGCCGGGAACATCTCGGCCACGATCAACCACGGAATTGGCCCAAGTCCGATTTCAAAGAACCACACGAAGCACATGACACCGCCAACACTAGCCATGCTAGCGAACGGCAGCGCGTTCATCAATCCCAAAGTCAGTACAATACTGGAGAAGATCATACCCACAGCCGAGTAGATCAGCAACGGTCGGCGACCAGCAGTATCCATGAGCACAAGCGCAACGCCCGTCGAAATCACGTTCACCGTGTACACCAGTGTGGCACCGACCAGCGGGTCCTTCAAACCCACGTTCTTGAAGAACGAGCTAGCATAGAACATGACAGCGTTAATGCCGCTAAACTGCTGCGCGACCTGCAGCACCACAGCTGCAATGAGCGGAAAGCGAATGCTACGGTCCTTGAGCACATCCCAAATGCCAGTGTTGGCACCCGATTCATTGTCGCTGGCTGAGCAAATGCTGTCAATTTCCTCGTACACGTCGTTCGAGCCACGCAACCTGCGCAGAATGTCGGCCGCCTCTTTAGGTCTGTTCTTGGTCAGCAGCCAACGCGGACTCTCCGTCAGAAGCGAGGCCAGGGCCAGCTGCAAAATCCCTGGGACTGCCGTAAAACCAAAGAGCAAACGCCAACCGGGCTGGGCAAGACCATGACTCTCTCCAGAGTAGCTAAACGCCAACAGGTCAGCAGCCAAGATGCCCATGACCATAAACAACTGGTAGCCCGTACCCAAAGCGCCACGAAGATTGGGCGGCGCGAGCTCACCAAGATACAGCGGTACCACAACACTCACAGTCCCCGAAGCGAACCCCACCAGGAAACGACCCAAAATTAGCGCGTAGATGTTGACAGATAGCGCCATGATGGCACCTGCGATGATGAAGAGGAATGAGTCCACCAGCAACGCCTTCTTACGGCCCAGGACGGTGCTCACTTGGCCAGCCGTGAGCGAGCCAATTGGACCACCGACAGCAAAAATGGACACACAGATAGCCCACTGCATGTCTGAGTGGCCGGGGAAAATGATATCGGGATTGATACCACCCGTCACACCCGTATTGTAGCCGAACTGGAAGGCACTCATGAGGGCCACACCGCAGCTCAGCAGCAACGGGAATGTATAGCCTGGCTCAGGGAATTCATCATCGGCTCCAAGTAGCGGCTGGTCTTCCCCTCTGGCCACGAGGTTGGTGAAACTTCCCCAGGAGCTGCGAGACTTGAGGTTGGAGAAGCTGCGCTCGCGCTGGAACGACTGTCGCCGCATACCCGGCAGCACCGAGAAGGGCAGCTCCTGGTACAGACGCTTCTGTTCCTCGACTATTGTCACACGTCACAGGTTGAACAGAGGTGAATTAGACTGGGCAGCTCTGCATCCTCTCACAGCAAACTACTGCAATGTCCGTAGCCTTACCATAGAACTGGAGGTTCTGCGCCGTATTGCTGCGCTTCTTGAGGCCCTCGGCGATCTTGAGGTCGGCCCAGCTGCCATTGGTGCCCAGCGCCACGTCGCTCTGCGAGTGCTGCATCTTGTCTCTCGTGTCGCGGTCTCTAGAGCTGGCGGACGCGACCTGGAGCCTAGCGAGCGAGAAGGCGAATGAGCCAAGTAGCTCGTCCAGTTGTGGCGGGCAAAGATCGGCGACTGTCGCGTAACGACAGCACGCAAGCTTGGACGTGGATTCGACGCAGATCTGTATGTGAAACGACAGGAAAGTGAATTATACAGCGTGAGCTTGCATTCAGATTCAGCAACTGCGCATATAATCATTTGTATCGACGAATCTTTTTCCGGCCTCTATCAGAGCCCCTCTTTTGGCACAAACAGCAATTGGCAACAACGACAGCATCATCAAGGCAAGTGTGGCGGTCTTGCCACCATGTTTGCGGCCGGCAGAGGGAGACATGTGAGGGACTCGAATAACAACTCACATTGAGCTGCTCATTTCGAAAAGCAACTCGAGTGACGTAGTGGGCGATGCGGTTATTCAACCTCTGCCACGCCGTAATGACTATTACCATCGAGTAATTGGCATTGCCTACCGGCGCTGCGTGCTGGGGGAGTTCGAAGTTTGTATTTGTTATTTGTTATTTCTCTTCGCAACTTCACGCTGTCGCTACTTAAGTGGGTTGAATGCGCTCGGAACATTAAATGTGCGGAGCTCCAAGATGTCAACGAATGTAATAAATTTTATTAACAAAATGTGCGATACATTTTTGAAGAGAATATTCTAACTTCAAGCTGGCTAACGGTGTCATTGTTGATTGGTTACGGAGCCGGGAAAAGTCACACAGGGCGTTCAAGATGGCCCCAACTGGGGTGAGATATTCCCTCATTCCTCAATTTGCGGCAAGCCATACAAAGACATCGAGACAGGGAGGTGATTCCACCAAGTTGCTTACTGGTCATGTCAGACTCTGGGTCTGAAGCAGAGTGGGTCCCACCGCAGAATTTACGGGCGCCGTCGCCGCCCAGGTCAAGTGGAGAGTCCGAATTGGCGTTCGAGTCCGAGTCGCCGCTGGAGGTCCTCCCGAACCCAACGCCGCAGCAGCACAGCATGAACAGCAAAGGTTACGAGCGCTTCTATGGTTTGGTGCCACACTTACTTTGCGACGCGTTGATGAATGAAGCACTAGGACTGCCTGCGTCAGTGTGGAAACTTCTGATCGGTCAAGGCGGCCAAATGGATGAAAGACGTAAGTGGGCACCAGTATCGTCAACATTGTCAAAGAAGCTGTTCCAAGAGATTGCCGAGGCGTGTAGGACATTCTTTCCTGATTCAGAGCCCACGAATTGGATTTACTTGCTATCGGAACCTGGTGGACTAGCTCAACCTGCGCACCGAGACTTCCTACCAATTCCGGCAAACCAAGATTTGTACGACTACAGTCTTTTGCCCGCGTCGGTGCTGGTTGGACTTCAAGACAATAGTTTTATTTACGGGTATGGATGCAATAGGCAAGTGTCGATGGAGAGCGAGAAAGAAGTTGTCAAGTTTGGGAAGGGCGACGTGATGACTTTCCGCGGTGATTTCATCCACGGCGGCGGCGGCTACGACACCCTCAATATCCGCGTTCACTGTTTCCTTGACCCAGTAAAAGGGAAACGAAAAGTTCGGAAAGAGAATGGAGTTGATTTGAGTCGAGTGATACCGAAAAAGATACCAGTGGATCCAGAAGCGGAGAGAGATTGCTTTATTTACAAATGCAACCTGACATCCTCTTCGTCCGCCATGCTGCGAAAGCACATCAGAGGCCACCACGGGATCTATTTCAACCGGTACCCAGCAACCATCACTCAGCCTCGACGCAAGAAGCCGACGGCGGCTTCGAAGTCGGCCCCAAGATAACGACTGCGTCGGTTATCGACTTCGCTGACGCCCCCAGTTGGTGCTCAAACGTTCGAAGACGTTGCGGTTGGTGCGCTGTTGGATGATGGAAGCGACAGAAGTGCTGATGAGTACGAAAACAAATATCTTGCTCCACCCGCTCAAAAGTCCCAGCAAGGTAAGCCTTAATTTGGAGCGACGTAGGATTTTGAGTTTGCTAGCTATGCATTTTTTGACTTAATTAACGCTACAATTAATGCCATCATCTTCTGTTGGCGCTGAAATGCATTATGTCTTTCCGTCTTTTCGCGTTCTTCTCGCTCCACCTCCCTTCGGTCTGCATCCAATTGGGCAGCAAGTATAAGCTGAATGATTTGGTGGTACAGCGCCATAATCGAAGGTGTTGCAGATTCAGAGGGACGAGATGTCGGAGCTGGCGGCCGCACTGCGAAATCAGATTCTTGAAACGCCGTTAGCTGCACCGGTTCGCTGGCGTTCGCGCTTTGCACTGAAGGCTGAATATTGATGGCCGGAGTCGGCGCGGCTTGATACGTAGCGCTAGGAGATGGTTGCTCTTGCTGGCCATTCAAAGCAAAGGGTAGTCTATCGGACTGATTTGCATGCCGAGAAAAGAGACCTTGCGCAGTGCTTGTCTGTTGCAGAGACTCCGACGCAGCCCATGCAGGGAATGGATCGATCGGTTCTGTTCGCGCAGCGAAGCGTCTCTCCATTCGCGCCTTAATACTTCTAGCCAGTACGCCAAGGTCAGGATAGGCGCAAGAGGTCAGGGAGGATGACATGGTGAACTTCTGGCGCAAACTGGCAGTGGTTCGGTTGCCCCACGACGGGTCCTTCCTTGCTGAATAACTCGTGGCCGCATTTCCCACTCGCCGGGCGAATTGGTAGCTCTTCCTCCAATACAGCAAGAAGCAGGGCAAGCTCCTGCTTGCTGTAGTTCTTGTATCCAGGCTGCCTTGGCATCTACGATAGACGTCGCAGCTTGTTAGCATTTCACAGCATATGAAACATTTCAACAACTTACCTCGGACAATGCGAGTGTGGCCAAGCGAGGAAAAACGGAAGTGATGCCATCAGTCGCTACGGCAATCCATGGACTTAAAGAATGGAGGGCGGCGCAGCCGCGCGTGAGGATAGGCGAAGCGCTTCCATATCATAACCTTTTCTTACAAAATGTACCAAAGCTAAATGTAAAAAAGCACTTTAGTTCAAATGTTGCGCATTATGGGGAGTTCTACTGATTGTTCCAGTATCGCTTCTGTGAAAAGGGTGATCTTCAAACTTTATCTACGCGTTTTCCTCACGACGTTGTACATCGTCAACCTGAGGAAATGGCGCACAAAGCCGTCACAGCAAGTATCTTGGTACCGACGTGAACTCGGAAGACGTGGACTCGGAATATGTGTAAACAATGACACTACTGTGTACTCATAAGAATTAACCGGAGATATGGCCCAGATGACTGGTGACTGTCTTATTCCCGCCTTGCCATCCATTCCTCTGCTCGCTCGACTCTCAGTAAGCCTTACTCGTACTCTTCTATCGAATGGTTTTGTGTGTACATGGGTACATTATTCATTACATGGGTACATTATACATTACATGGATACATTATATGGTGTGATTCACAACGGCGTTTGTGTGGTCCACGGCGGTGTTGGTGTGTTGGTGTGGTCCTCAACGATGCGCATGCCGTCATTTCCATGATTACAATGACGATGACGATCACGATTACTTTTTCCATACTTTATCCCATACAATTTTCGATGATGACGGCTTGAGATCGACGCCAACCAAAGTTTTTCACTTCGTTACAAACTTCGAAATAGCACAACAGCGCACTACAATAAGTTACTGAGCGATGGCAAGGATATGGCCAAGCTGGAACAGTCTCACATCCCGCCAGTACAAGTAAGGTTAGCACTACTGGTTGTGGCGAAACAAAACGCTCTAAGGCCCCGCTTCTGACACTCGCAACGAGGCATTTCTAAGAATTTCTAAGTGGTGGTCAAATGAATAGGGGCCGTATCCACGCGGTGCACCATGTCTAGCTTCCACAGTACTTCCATCCGTGTCGGCATGAACAGGGTATCCCTGTGCTGGGCTTACCTGGAGAACAAATGCTTGCCGACGATTGTTGGGGTCTTCAGGCCCAAGTGTCGGGCAGAAGTATTCAAGGACACTTCCAGCACAAAGCTCTTCGTAGGGCAGCTCCGATATAGGTTTCCTAACCATACTTTACATACTACAGTAGCTATTTAGCGACACGGCCAGCGTAAATCGTTTGCAGCTTACTTCTGTAGTGAACACCACGCTTCTTCGAGCAAGGATGAGTACTTGTTAATGTTGCTGTTGATGACCACGCTTCCGAAACAGGAGAACCACTTGTTGCAGTTGCTGCTGGGGTGGCGAACAATGGGAACCACTTGCCAAGCGATGCCAATGCAGCGGTTGGACGAATGGCTGGACTCTCGGCGAGTAGTTCATGGTCCTAGTAAGTGGACGGGCAGGTTTCTAACGGCCTCGACTATTTCTATTCCCCCAAGCCGCAACTACAGCCTTTACAGCTATATGTATACTGTTCTTGTCGTCCTCAAAATCATAATTATACGGGTCTTGCCGCGGACAAAGGTGAGTCGCAACCTTGCTGATACTGGCGAGCAAATTACTGTTCTTGGCGATTAATTTTGAAATTATATTGTGCGTTCTACTCGAACTTTCCAAGGTCGATTGGTTGAATCGACCGAGCACAAATCGCCGACAAATCGCCCAAATACTAATTTCTCTTGATCTCACTATCTTCTATTCTAAGTACGATAGCGGACTTATACGGAGTCATACGGTTCCACCCGGTCGATTGCCAAACGACTTGAAAATTGTATTGGACGCTTTCAACCCAAGTCGACAAACCGAACAGAAAAGGCAGACTTCGACGGACTTACAATACTATTCTTGTCAAATGCCCCATCCTTTTTATCAGTGCCGGTGCTGGGACTTTTGGAGAGGAATTACCAAGAATCAGTGAAAAGCACTGAAATTCGCCAAATCGATATTGAAAGTGCTTGATTGCGAGCCGTCAATGGAGGAATTTCCATAAAGTAGTATTGTAAATCCCGTCGAAGTTTGCCTTTTCTGGTTGGTTTGTCGACTTGGGTTGAATCGTCCAATACAGTTTTCAAGTCATTTGGCAATCGACACGACAGCACCGTAGAGCTTCGAATAAGTCCGAAATCGCACTTAGAATGGCATATAGTGAGATCAAGCGAATTTTGCATTTGGGCGATTTACCGTCGATTATTGCTCGGTCGATTCGACCTTGGAAAGATCGAGTAGTACGCACAACGGTGGGGGTTCCCACCAGTAACTCTTCAGTAGGCAACTGGAAAAATCTAACAAAAACTCAGTACATTTCGTCCCACTTTACTACAAAGCGCATCAGACGATACATGTTATCAGTAGCACCATGGGCTACTCGGAATTGCTTCAGTTGAAAGATTCTTCAGTAGGAGGGTGAAAATGGGGCACGATACATCGGGCGGAGCTGCGTCTACGCGCGACACGACTCCAATGCCCGAAACGGAGCTGAGCATGGAGGAGAGAGTCGTCAACACGTAGGTGGAGGCTGGGCAGTCGGTATCGCGCTTGCGGGGCAATAATTGGGCCACAAAGGAGACTCTAAAACTTATCCGGCCTGTCGAAAAGAGGTCGAGAAACTTCGCGATAAGGGGGAAACAACAGTTTCTCTCAACTCAGCCATTTACATCATTTTCAAATAGCTCTGTGGAGGTGCCACCAATCGCTCGGAGAAAGCTGTGAATAGGACAGGAATGCCAATAGTACACGACTCGCCAGGACATATCTTCGAAAGATTGTGTTTGATCTCGATGTGCTTGCATCTAGTAGATCCTCGGACGTTGGGATGAGTCTCAACGCATACGGAAGTCAACATAGAAGCTTGCATCGTCGTTTAGAGTCTGTGAGCCCTCTAGAACGTATATCGAGCTTCGAGGCTTGACCGGTATGACCTTGCTTGTAGACCGAAGGGGTCACCTCCGTGCTGCTAGTCGCGCTTGGTAGCAGGGGGTCTCTGACGTCATCACCTCCCTCAGCTTTAGCGTCGTCCCCGTCCACCCCAATGCCTTCACCGCGCGAAAAAAACAGCGTAAGGCGGCGAGCTCCCCACCATGTAGACTGTCCGCCATCGCGACAACTGGTGCCGCGACCCGGGATTGGTGTGACCTTCTGTGTGTTGTGGCTTGTTATTGGAGAATCACGTTACGAGCAAAAGTGAGAGAGAGTGGTAATGGAGATGATGAGAAAGGAGTTGACGATGAAGGTGAGAAAGAAGGAGATGGTTACGAAGAAGGAGATGGTTACGAAGAGGGAGAAGATGGAGAAGACGTCGTCGGTGAGACACCGTCCAGCAACACGAATGATGTGGAAGGATAGGTGTGGCGAGGGCTCGGTCTCGATGTTAGGCATAGCGCCGATGCCTGTGCAGCCCAAGCGTGAAACATCGACGACCAAGTCTGCCGTCAACGAGAGAGTGGACAATCGCTATGGTTATGATACGGAAAACGATATTTGGATGCCGACGGCAACGAGATCCCGGTCTTCCACAACCAGGGGCAGTCAGCGTCGTGGTCAGAGCACACGGACTTGCGCATCTATGAACTCTGCGAGGCGAGTTGAAGATTGGCTTGGAAGTGATGGCAGCACCGATGTTTCGGCGGCAATCGCAAGAACGGATACTAGCGGTGCGAATGAAACAATACGCTACCATCGTAATCACGACGAATATGTCGTGGATGTGAAAGTGCTTGGAGCGTACATCGACTACTGGAATAGGACGAGTGAGTGGGCACAATTGTTTGAGCCACGGCTTGTGGGTGAGGTCACAATGGGCAACCTGAGTGGTGCTCTCATGCAACGTGATGTCCTGATAAGTACAGAGCTTGTCGCCGAAGCTTCGATGTCGCTCTTCAATTCGATGGGGGCAATTTCGTTATATTCCCCGTCGTTGGCCTGTCTCAGCATATGGTCACTGAACGAAGCTAGCGCCGAGCTTGCACGATGGAAGTACAGCCTTTGCAGGGTTCTTGGTATACCCGCAGATGCTGGTAGACGAAGAGCTGGAAGATCTAACCAAGGTCACTTGGCTACCGAGTATTCGAGCAGAACTCCCAGCATTGCCCAAGGCAGCAGAAAAACTGCCGCACGGCCCAGTGTGCCGACCAGGAATCACACTAGGGGCATTCGACATGATAACAGCACCGGAACCTACAGAAGTGTATTCGATGAAGATGACTGGGACCACCTACGTGATGATTTTGTGGATGAAATACGTGATCTTATTTGCGTCAAGCGTATTCGATTGACCCCAAGCCTCGGCCTAGCCGTCGATCGTCTTTTTCTGTGCGCCAAGGTTAAGTTCTTCCCTGACTTGTATTCGAGACGAGCGCATCCGGTGAACTTTCAGTTCTCAAATGCTGGCGGAGCGCCTCAAAGTCTATACAAAAGGGCTGGTCCAATCAGACGATGGATGCGCAAACTGTAACGGGCTATGTCTTTACCGTTACTAGCTTGCACGTAGCGATGAGGAAGCTTGCAATAAGTAAGACAGACTTAACTCTCGGGAAAATAGACTCTGTTTTAGTTTAGGTTCAGGGCGGAGGCCCTGGGCTCATGTGAGCCACTCAAACGAAGGTCATCTTCTGATTGGCTGTAATGTTTCTCCTTTTCAGCCAATCAGAGAGTGACAACACAGCACGCGCTAGCCGCATGCCTTTGTACCTACTTTGTATATAAACCTATATAAATCTACCTACATATGTAGCTTAGTGTGACCCACTACATCACCCCCTCTTAAAGTTGCGCTTACGCAACATAAGCACAGATCGCACATTTCACTGAAAACCAAAAAGAACACGGCAGCACACGGAGGAACGTCGCTCGTCCTAGCGAGCGAACCAAGACGATCGCGGCGCAGCAAATGAACACGGAGGTTCCCACTTCGCCGTCGGAGACGTCGGTGCCACTCTCGGTGCCCGCGGAGGCCTCGGACGTGCGCAGGCTGCGCTCCGGACGTCATGCAGAATCACTTGACTTGCTTCCGCGCGACGCGGAAGAAGGATATCGAAGGAGCCGGCCATGACGGCTTGCGAAACGTGCGCCGGGCCCGCCCGACGGAGGAGGAGTGTAGCCGACACGTCGCCGAGCGTCCACTTGGGTCCACGGATAATGATTGGGTCCAGCGCTACAGGCGCGCTCTCTCCGAGGCATTTCGATCGATTAACACCGCCGGGGCAACCCGACGGCGGTCGCAGCGGAGCCGGTCCCCGCTGACGAATGCCAGGGCGGGCGATGGACGCGCGGATCGTCGTTCTCGCTCTCGGTCACGTACGCGTCGTTCTCGGACGCGTTCGCGCGGCCGTCCGAGAAGCCGTTCTTCTTCGCCGGCGCGTGGTCGTCGCTCAAGATCGTGATCACGGACGACCTGGGCGGATCCTCGGAGTCAACAAGCGACTCATACTCGCGGACCACGTCCGGAACGTCGCGGAGAAGATTGGCGCGGGGCTCCCATGTATCGTCCTCTGGAGGGAACCCAAGCCAGCGGACCTTATATCGACGAGCGGCCGGGATCGCCCGGCTGGCATGAGGGCGGCTCTGCGCGCGAGGAGGATCCTCGTGTTCCACGATGCGATCCACAATCCAGCGGATATCCCCAGAAGCGTCAACGATGGGAGGCGGACCGTCGCGCCGATAGCGCTCGGGTTCTGGTTGGCCCGAACGACGACGCGGTGGAGAACCACAATTGGGACGCGCTGCGCGAGGTGGATGCTGCTGTGCAGCAGTCGACGGAGGCTGCCCAGACTGCGACTGCTCTCCGGCAGTCAAATCTGGAGTTGCTGGAGCGTGTACGGGTGCTGGAGCGCGCGGTTCACGGTCAAGTGCAGACGGGGACGCAGCCGCGCGCGCCTGGGACGACTGGCGCGATGTCGCGTCGCGCGCGGCGGGAGGGACGTTCGACGTACGTGGCGGCACCGGCTCAGTCGTCTGAGCCGTCTCGGGAATCGTAGCGGGATGGTATTTCTTGAGCCGCCCGACGTAGAATGTCGGGTGTAGCCGTAGTGTCGTCGGAATGGCTAGCGTATAGGCGTCGCCCAGCACTTTCGTAATCTTGAATGGCCCAATAAAGCGCGGCGCGAGTTTGTTCGCGCCGAGGTTGGTAACCGCGGAGTTCCTTATGCCGTCTGTCGACAGGAGAACTCGCTCTCCTGTCGTGAAGGAGGCGGTGTTCTTCCTGCCACGCTTGTCGGCACTCTCTTTCTGCTTATCGACGGCAGACTGGAGGGCGTCACGAACGAATCGCGTCAGGGCTTGGCGGTGGAGGACGAACTCGGACACCTTGGACTCATCGATGGGTCGCGCCGACTCCTTCGGCGCGTAGTTCGCTGTGACGTCACTACCAGCGGGCGTCGGACTAGCTCCCGGGGTAATCAGCGTGCGTTCGGCCCATGACGAGACATCCGACGCCGTGTTGGACGGCATCGCAAGAGGCTTCTTCGTTTGCGCGCGCGTGATCGCGTTGAGCGTCGCTGACTTGGGAGCTGCACTCGATACTGTCGGTGAGGCGACGGCCGACGGCTTTTTGACTTCCTCCCCCACCAGAGTGGAGCTACGCAGCGCCGTGGGATGGCCCACGGCGAGGAGAGCCGGAACGCGTGGGTGCCGCGCGGTGTTGACGAAGAAAGGAGTTAGTCCGGTGGACGCGTGTTCGGCGTTGTTCAACGCGAACTCGGCCAGCGGGAGGAAGGAACTCCAGTTGGTGAACGACGTGGCGTAGCTGCGAAGTACGTCTTCGAAGACCCGGTTCACTCGCTCGGTCTGGCCGTCCGTCTCCGGGTGCGCAGCAGTGGACATCATCAACTTCGTGCCGAGCAGCTCGAAGAGTTTGGTCCAGAAGGCGGCCGTGAAGCGAGGATCACGGTCGGAGACGATGGATTCAGGCAGTCCGTGGTGACGGAAGACATGGTCGACGAAGTGCACCGCGGACTCTTCCGCGGTGGTCTCAAGGTGAACGGGCACGAAGTGGACCATTTTGCTGAATCGATCGACGAAGACGAGGACGCCCGTCCGGCCTTCGGGGTCGGGCGGCAGACCGAAGACAAAGTCCATTGAGACTGACTTCCACGGCTCCGTGGCAATTGGAAGCGGGCGTAAAGGCGCCTGCGACGACGGGGAAGGCTTGATACGTTGGCAGATCTCACAGGTGCGCACCCATTTGCGTACCCATTTGTACAAGTGGGGTCAGTAGAAATCGCGGGACACGGCCGCGAACGTCTTCTCGCGGCCGAGGTGTCCTCCGATGGGAGCGTCGTGGAACTCGTGGATGATCCGCGAGCGCAAATCGGGATCATTGGGAATCACTATCCGGGGAGCATCGTACTGGTCGACGCTGTACGTCAGCAACTCGTCATCGAGTTGGTAGCGATGAATTTGGTTGCGAGACGACCGCGACAGGGCTCCCAGTGTGGCATCGCTGGGAGATCGAAGGTGCTGTTTGATCTTCGAGTAGATGGGATCATGTTCATAGGCAGCAGCGATCTCGTCCCGGAGCGACAGCACTGGGGCGACGCTGGTCAGGTTCAATCCCAACGTCACGCACGTGACGCACTCCTCATCGTCGTCGTCGACATCTTGAGACGGCAACGCGCCCCGAGGATCGTAATCGGGACGACGCGACAGAGCGTCGGCGAGGATGTTGTTCTTGCCGGGCTTGTAGTGGACTACGAAGTTATACTCCGAGAAGAACGACAGCCAACGCGCCATGCGTTGAGACAAATGCGGGCTCTTCATCGCTATTCGCAGCGATGCGTGGTCCGTGTAAACGGCGAAAGTCTGTTCCCCCAACAAGTACACCCTGAATTTAATCAGGGCGTAGCGCATCGCCAGGAGTTCCTTGTCGTGAACGGGATAGTTGCGTTCTGCGGGCTTCATCTGGCGCGACTGATAGCTGACGACGCGCTCTCGACCATCGTCGTCAAACTGCATCAACGCGCACCCAATTGCGAAATCGCTGGCATCGCATACGACATGGAACGGCTTGGACTCGTCGGGCAGCATCAAGATTGGCGCAGCTGCCAAGCTCTTCTTCACCAGGTCGAAAGCTTCCTGGTGCTCGAGACGCCACGACCACGCGGCGTCTTTCTTCAGCAGCGACGAGAGTGGTTGGATCAAGCCGGCGTAGTTCTTGGTGTACTTGTGGAGATAGTTCGCGAGACCGAGCCATTGACGAAGTTCGGTTGGATTTGAAGGAACCGGCCACGCGCAGATGGACGAGATCTTCTCCGGATCAGCCCGGACGCCATTCTTGCTCACGAAGCAGCCAAGCACCGGTATTTCCGGTGCGCAGAAGACGCATTTCTTCAAGTTTGCGTACAGTTTCGCTTCCCGCATCACCTGAAACACTTGCTTCAGGTGTCGTAAGTGGACTTCCTCAGCGCTAAGACCGCCCTCAGCGCGACTGTGTACGAAGATATCGTCGAAGTAACTCGGCGCGAAGTCGCGCAGAGGCCGCAGCACGTGGGAAACCATGCGATTGAAGGTGGCGGGCGCGTTCTTGAGGCCCTGGGGCATCACGAGCCATTCCCACAGCATTCCGCTTGGGGTACTTACAGCCGTGAGGGGAACGTCATCCGACCTCATCAAGATCTGATAGAAGCCGTCAGTCAAGTCAATAGCGCTGTAGATCACGCTGCCAGACATGGAGTCGAGGATCATATCCTTGCGCGGGATCGGAGTCTGCGCTGGGATGGTGGCGTCATTCAGCTTGTTGAAGGCGTGGACAATGCGCCAGCCGCCGGTCGCCTTCTTGACACAGAAGGTGGGGCTCGAGTGGGGAGAGATGCTCTCACGCACGTGTCCGGCTTGACGACGACTCTCGAAGAAGTCGTCGATGGCTTTGACCTGATCTCGCGGCAGCGGCCACTGCCGCGTCACGCAGTACTTTGTTCCCGGCGTGAGATCAATCTCATGGCGTACTCCACGGTCAGCGGGCAGTTCTGCGGGGATCTTGTCGGGGAATACGTCCTCGTACTCGCGTGCGAGGTTGTACACGGGATTCGAAGACGCCTTCAATGACTCCCAAGACTGCGCGGCGAAGCGTTCCTCGCGCGCCGACTTCGGTTCGGCGTGTTTGGGGCGCGGTAACTCTTCGCGGTCGCTGACAGTGTGAAGCTTCTCGTCGCGTGTGGTGATGAGGCAAACTTGCTCGACCTCGCCACGTTTGAGGTCGCGGAGGAAGTTCTTCCAGGAGAGGCCTGGGAGACGCGTAATTGAAGAGGCTTTGCACGGTGGGTTAGCGACTTCGACTACGCGCTGTCGATGAGGGGCACCGTCTACGTATTCCACCACGGAAACAGACTCCGTGGTGAATGGAGCGTCTGGAATTGGGCGTCGTGCCTTCAGACGACGGCGCTGCTTGGTCTTCTTCTTCTTCTTGCGCTCACCGCGCGTGGACGCGGAGAGTATGGAGCTGTCGCTGGACGATGCTTCGGACGATGAATCACCCCCTTCCAGGTGCGAGAGGCCGTGACCATCCGCACCGACAGCGCGCGGGTGAACCGCGCGAACGCGTGCGACGTCGGGAAGCGGGAGCGACACGTGCTCGACCGCGGACACTTGCTGTGGTGGGAATCCATGCTCGACCACCATTTCCTCGCGCGGCGGGAACCCATGCTCAACCGCCAGATCTGTTGCTGACGGGAACCCACGCTCGACCGTCGCCTCGATCGTCTACGGGAACCCATGCTCGACCGCCATCTCATTCGTTGACGGGAACCCATGCTCGACCGCCATCTCATTCGTTGACGGGAACCCATGCTCGACCGCCATCTCGTTCGTCGACGGAAACCCATGCTCGACCGTCGTCTCGTTTCTCGGCGGGAACCCACGCTCGACCGCCGTCTCGTTTGTTCGTGGAGCCCATGCTTGACCACAATCTCGTTCGCCTCGCGTGTACGCGAGGGGTTCTCAGCTGGTGCGTCCAGCAATACTGCGCACGCCGTACAGAGAGGGCCATCGCTCACTCTGTGTACAGTTTGCGTCGTGGATGATCGGTCCATGACGGTAACGTGTGGCCAATCTCGCGGTGATACCAGGAGGTGGGTGAACACCTCGCTGACGTCAAAGTTGTGTCGGCGCCGGACCGACCGCGCCAACCAGTTGATCTCAGGCTGGTAGCGCGCGAGCCACGGCATCCCGAGGATACAGTCGAAGGCGTAGTTCATCGAGATCACCAGGAAGTCGTCTCGACTGGAGAAACCGTCGAATGTGTACGCGACGCGGGACGCGATGCGACTTGCCGTCAGCGAATTTCACAACAACCTCGCCGAGACCTTCGAGAACTGGGATCTCCGAGGGCAACACCGACAAACATGACGCGCGGAAGAAGTTGTTCGTCGCACCTGATCCAGGAGCGCGCGCGGTGGACGCTGGGCGCCAGCGACGTGGAGGTTCAGGATGATCAGTCTCGAGTCGTCACTGGCAGTGGTGGCGTTGAAGTGTGCATAAAGCACTCGAGGGCTAAGAGGTCGGTCGCCACCGGTGGGCCCGGACCTCCATTCCAGCCAGTAGGGCGCCCTGCACCTACTGGCCCAGGCCGTTTTTTGGCTGGACGACCTGGCTCGGATTGTCGACTTCATCGACCGTGGCGTTCTCGGCAACGGAGGCAGGCGCGCGGCAAACGGCCGCGCGGTGACCAAGCTTCCGGCAGCGATAGCATGTCGTCGGACGCGGGGATCTGCCTCCACGCGAGGCGGTGGGGTTGGACCAGCGCCGATTAGTCGATGCCTCGATGGCATCTATCTCCATCGGCTCGGGTGCATTTGCCGAGTCGGCCGCCGGTATCGTGCGGGCGTATGACGACGTCACCACATAGTTCTCGCGAAGCGCGAGGGCGAATGCCTTCTCCAGGGTGTCAGGCTCTGCACGAGTGAAGCTGTAACGCGTCATACCCTCTCGCATTCCGAACACGAAGACATGGACCTGTGAATCCATGTCGATGGGCTTCGTGGTGATGCACGAAGCGAGGTGTCGGGTCTTCTGAACATAATCCCGCATCGACATCTTACCCTGTTTGAGGGCGAAGAATTGAGCGCGGACACGGGATTCATCTTGCGGTGGTTCGAAGACCAGACGTAGGTCACTCTGAAGTGCGTCCAGAGTGGGGAATGCTTGCGCGTCTACGACAAGCTTGCCGAGGGCCCACTCTTTGGCTTTCCCGGATAACCTGGAGAGGAGGAAATTCACCTTTGCCGACGGCGCCTCGATCAGTCTTGAGGCGATGGCGATGGCGACTTCCCGGAATCACCGATTCAGCGGAAGACGGTCCGGACCGGCGCCGGAGTACGTCGAGGTTTCCATCTTGACGGCGTCATTCTTGGAACGCGAGGGAGTCTGGCCTCGCTGTTTGGCGTCAGCGAGCTCTTGTTCCATGAATTATTGAGCGGCCTGGCGTTACTGGTCGGGGGACACCGCGCTGAGCAGCGACGCCACGGCAACTTGTCCGGACACCGCCGCGAGACGGTGGAGAGCCTCCCACTCGACGCGAGTGAGATGGGGGAAGTTGTCGTGCTCCATAGTTGTTCCGGTAGAACCGGACGTCAGGCCGTGTTGCATCTTGGTCTTGGTCGTTGGAAGGACTACTAAGTGCTACCAGGTGTAACGGGCTATGTCTTTACCGTTACTAGCTTGCACGTAGCGATGAGGAAGCTTGCAATAAGTAAGACAGACTTAACTCTCGGGAAAATAGACTCTGTTTTAGTTTAGGTTCAGGGCGGAGGCCCTGGGCTCATGTGAGCCACTCAAACGAAGGTCACCTTCTGATTGGCTGTAATGTTTCTCCTTTTCAGCCAATCAGAGAGTGACAACACAGCACGCGCTAGCCGCATGCCTTTGTACCAACTTTGTATATAAACCTATATAAATCTACCTACATATGTAGCTCAGTGTGACCCACTACACAAACAGTACAACCACGTCCTATTCGGGCAAGATAACAGTGGCTCGATGATATGTGTACCCACCGTGGCTGTGGACGCACAGCCAGATCACAGTGAGGTGTGCAACGAGGTCTGGAACGTCGAAGTTAGTGCGGAGCAGGAAGCAACGAAGCCTCATCCCAATAACAGAGACCAGCGTGATGACCAAAGGCAAGGGGCAACGGATTGCATCCCTCCTGGTATATCGCGTACTAAGAGCGAGTATGATATCAAAGCAGAGACTCGGGAAGCAATTCAAAACGATGCAAGCAAGGATGCTTTGAAGAGGGCTGTCGAAGATACAGTTATGAAGTTGCAAGCTACGGTGGATGCAGTAAGGATGCGAGTTGCACGCAACGAAGTTTTAGGCCAAGACATTGAGCATGTAGCCGCCAGTCGAGGGCATAGTCGACAGACCAATGAAACAACGGCCAGTCAAGATTGCCCACATGGGCGAGTGGGTGCGCTGAAAGCTACTGGGCTAGAACGCGTCGAGGGACCAGATCGAGAATTCACTCGGACGCTTGCGAAACATGGCGTCAAAACTCGGGCTGATGGATCCGAAAATACTGGGTCCGACCAGCTTTCGGTGGGTGTCATCGTTCGCGATGGTGGCGGCGAATGCCTGACTACTTCGCCTCGGATGGTGTTTGATCCTGGTGGATGTGACTATACTTGGAGCATTTTGGTAAGGAACTACTGCTACTAGCACGTGTTCACTTGTCTACCGTGACTGACACACTCTAGATGGACCTGCACTCGGGGTACTGCAGCCCGAGTCTGCAGACGAAAACAATTACTGCATTAATTACATATGGATTTGATGAATTTGTGAACGAAGCGTGGTTATGCGACTGTCCGACACGCAGTGAACGATATTCCGTTTTAGGTACCCAGTACAACCTTGCCTACGTCACGTTACGCTCGGAGGTGCCTCACTGCGGTTAACTGGGCTGGTGTTGGGACAAATGGTGGTCCACGCACGCTTAATATCGTTGTTTGCGATATGGCCGATAGTTAGGGTAGGACATTCGCACCAGGGCGGCCCTGCCGCCCTTAAGACTAATACATTCAGTTTGGAAAACACACAGTAGAGTTTATATACCTTGGTTAAGGTTCCTATAATACTCTAGGAGACGGGTACGGATTACCCTTGCGTCTCACCTGTTCTTTGCATAAGAACGAAGGATAATACTCTAGGAGACGGGTACGGATTACCCTTGCGTCTCACCTGTTCTTTGCATAAGAACGAAGGTCGTTGACCTTAACGCTTTCTCAAGCAAAGAGCTACGGCAGCCCCGCTGCAAGAGCTGCCATGACCGGGTACAGAAAATATTAAACTGGCAACGCCTCGTTAAGATGACAACCACTCAAGCTCAGAGAATCGCCGAGGCGCTGAACAAAGGAGAAATCGGTAAGTGAGGTTGCCAAAGAATACAACGCTCTGTCAGCAACCGTTTACTACTGGAACAAAAAGTATCCGCTTGGCGCTGTATCCTCTTGGCGCTGTATGCGCCGAAGAACAATGTGGGAGGAAGAGGACACAAGGTGGAGGTCGCAAGGAAGAGACATCATTGGTCAAAACGTTGGCAAGTCAAACGTTTGACGAGTTGCAGCAATCCCATGGCTCGGTGACGTGTGCGATGCTCTAAAAAACATGTTGTGATATTAAGGGATTTGGTGAAGAATTCAAGACTCCAAACTCTGCCAAGAGCTGGGTTTACCGTCTCGTGCAAAAAAGGTGGAGGCTACAGAGCTACCGCCAAGTTACAAGGCGCTTTCAGCGGAAAACGAGGAGTTGGAGATGGAACTCGAAAAACTCAAATTAAAGAAAACATCAGGGAACTCATCGACAGAGTGGACGGGCCTATTGACGAGTTGGCGCGGTGTCTTAGTGCGTGCTATGTATTCATATCGTTTATGGATTGCCGTTTTGGTCAATATAACGGTTCTTTGTTGTTATAGGTGCTACCGCCAACAGTAGAGCTGTAACGGGGTTACACGGAGGTTACCCGTTACCTGGCTACATTGGTGTGTGTCACACTAAGTGGTGTGACCACATGATAACCGCGAGGATGCTGATGCTGATCTTGAATTTCACGACAAAGATGTTGCGTTACCGTTTAAGTCACCATACACGCTGCGGATGCTTTGGGATGGCATGCCTCGCGACGGATGGATCGTCGATCCTGTTTCAAAGTCATGCCAATGTCGCTTCAACTTTAAATATGCGATGTGCTTGCACGTCATCGAAGCAGCTAAACTAATATCCGTACCATGTCCAGGAATGCCAGACCCAGAGAAAAGATTCGTTAGCCGAACGCGGTCGTACACGATCACGAAGACGTAGGCGCCAACGTCACCGTGAACAAAGTGGTCATGTGGATAATAATGACACCCCTGCAATGGACAGTGCGGTCTACGGTCCTCATTTGCCCTCAACTTCGAGTGCAGACGCACGCATCTGTCGACAACGGTGTCAGGAGCATAGTCGTACTCCCACTTTGATCACTACAATATCTGGTGCTGTTGAGGATAGAAGACCCCCTGCCGACGGGACAAGTTCTGTATTTGACGAGGACAGCAGAATACTGTCGGTCGCTGACAATTCAATGGCCCCGATATCAGATCACCGATTCGTCCCTCGGCCCATCCACAACCCCGCCGTTCCTCGTGTTCCTGCTCATCGACACCATTCGAGCACAAGTTCTGCGGATCTCCAGCAAGATACCAATCTCTCTTTGAGGCTAGATTTTGTGCCTTCACCTCAAACTCATCGAACGCCACCCGACAACATAGTGCTCGAATAAAACAACGAAGATACTGATGCATCTTCACACCGAGGATACTTTGGCGGCAGAAGTATGACTTACAACACAGATACAAACTTGCATCCTACATAGCTTAATTGATAGTGAATACTGCAGCAGACTTTCTTTTATTCAATTGTCTAATTACCGTTTGATGTTGCATTGTCTGCGGTGATATCGTCGAATAGAACGGTATTGATGTCCTGTATTACGGTGTTGCAGTCCAAAGCGACGCTAATGCTGTCCAAATCTGCGGTGCTTCTGCCCAGGGTTGCGTTGTGTGCTCAAATCCATTTTGACGGAGTTGAAGTCCAAAATTGCAGTGTTGACGTACCCCACTCTCCGTCAATTTCGCCCGTTATTGATTGAAAACTCAGCCAGCCACGTTTTCGGACACGGTGAACTCGATGGGGACACTCCCATCAACTGAATATTGTCCAATAGGCATTCTCATAATTTTGTATAGTCAACCTAAGTACATTCCAGCCAGCACACAGTGGCTACAAGCGTTAACAGAAATCACCCATTATTATTACACCTGTAGACGACCGTTTGAATGCACCTAAGCCCTAGAAGAACCGTCTCTGGCGAGTCCGACAACGCTAAAACGATATGATGCATATGTGTGTACAAAGTGTGCACCTATACAATTGTCAAGTACGACCTGATGGGTCGGCAGTCTCCCCACCATGGCGTGAGTACAGCGCAAATGTATGTCATCTTGAGACGGCCCGGATAGAAACCCTAGACTGGATATGCGGTTAGGGATCGCACCGTCGGTGTCAATCGACGGGCCGCAAAGCGTAGATATGATTTGTACCCCGAGTTGCTCGCTAACGACCAGTATTAGTTCCACTACGAGCTGCCAAAGTGGAGTCTACTCTGACTAGCAGATAGAGCAACCAATCTCATCGGTCGAGGCTGTTAGTTTATCTAAACCGAAACCGCTTTTAGGTAGTAAGTATGGTGAAAAGAGGATTAGTAGATGTAAAGTTGGTGGAAGGTGAGTTGGGGGAAGGATATGAAGGTGTAAGGAAATTTGATAAATTTGATTGAGTGTAAAATCTAAGTGAAAATAGTATGTGATGTAGAAGAAGTGTAAATAGGAAGTTTGATGAATGATTTGAAGTTGTAAATGAAAAGTAAATGAAGTGAAATGAGAATTGATTAGGGAATGATAGGTGGTAGTAGATAAAGTGGAGGGAGAGTAGATGGTAGGATAATTTGATGGTAGGAAATATGTTGGTTAAGAGATATGGTGAAGAAATAATGTGTGTAAGATAGTGTGTATATCTATGTGGATGGATGTGGAATGAAATGAGTTGTGTGTGAGAGAGAAGTGGTGGTAGGAAATTGGTAGATGTTAATTTGGTGGAAAGATAGTGGGTTTGGAGAGATAAGGTTAAATGAGTGATTGTAAAAGAAGATATGATGGTTGTAGAAGTAAATTGTTTTGAATAGTAAATGTGGGAGTTTATGAATGTGGGGGGAAGGTAAGATTTATTTGTGATGTGATTAAAGTTGAAAAACTAGAAGAAAAAAGGGTGATGGTGGAGTTGAAATGGTTGAAATGAAATGTAAATATGTGTAGATGGTATATTTGTGGGTTGGGAGAGAAATGAGTGGACATGAAGAAGGTAATGTAGAATCTATGAAAGTAATGTGAGTAAATGTAAAGTGTTTGGGAGTAAAAAAAGGTGGGGAAGAGGAAGATTGAAGGAAAGTAGATGGTAGTAGGGATATATATATATATATATATATATATATATGGAAGATAAAGGAAGTAATTGAGAGTGAAGAAGAAGAAGAAAAATGAATGGGTAAGAATGAAGAAAAAATAAATGGAATAGGTGAAAGAGATGAAAGTGGAGTAGATCTGTATTAAAAGTAGTAGATGGGGAGAAATGTGGGTTAAAAAATATTAAGTTAGAGTGAAAGGAGTTTTAAGGATAAGAAATGTGATTAAGGGAATAAAGTAGAAAAGAAAGTGTAGGGTTTAGGTATTTGGTTTTAGGTTTTAGGTTTTGGGGTTTAGGGTTTAGGGTTTAGGGTTTAGGGTTTAGGGTTTAGGGTTTAGGGTTTAGGGTTTAGGGTTTAGGGTTTAGGGTTTAGGGTTTAGGGTTTAGGGTTTAGGGTTTAGGGTTTAGGGTTTAGGGTTTAGGGTTTAGGGTTTAGGGTTTAGGGTTTAGGGTTTAGGGTTTAGGGTTTAGGGGTTTAGGGTTTAGGGTTTAGGGTTTAGGGTTTAGGGTTTAGGGTTTAGGGTTTAGGGTTTAGGGTTTAGGGTTTAGGGTTTAGGGTTTAGGGTTTAGGGTTTAGGGTTTAGGAGCAAT
>JAPDHH010000332.1:0-22183 GCA_032158285.1 Phytophthora sansomeana | reverse complement strand
GTCGCTGCCGCCGCCGGACTGACCACTGCCATGGCTACCGCCGCGCGCTCGTCATCCGCTCCTGCCATTTCGCTCTGTCGCTCCGTTGCGTCCGCCGCTTCCTGCCGTTTGCGCGCACTGCGAGTCAGTGGACCGCTTGTCGTTTGCTGCATCCTGCTCGCCGTCTGGCCGTCCTGACTCCGTTTGGTCGCCCGCGAAGCTCCTGCTGCCGCAGTTGGTTGCGTCGCTGCCTCCGTCTGGTTCCTGTCCGGGTTTCCGATCATCCTCGCTGTCGCAAACTCGGCCGGATCGTCGTCCTCGGTCTTGCCGTCCGCGTCGTACGCTAGTTCTGCTCGTGTTGGTCGGTCTGCCGCCTGTCCCACTACTATCGCAGTCTCTCCTACTCTGTTCACCAAGGTTTCAGCCGTCGTTCTCTTCGCACCGCCCAACGTTGTTGTCGCTGTCGTTGTGTTATCAGCTTCCGCAGAGGGTGTCCGTCTGGGCCGTCCTCTCCGCCGTCCAGTTGCTGCCAAAACTTTTGCTGGCGCTCTCGAAAGAGCATCTGCTACCACGTTTGTCGTTCCAGGCCGATATAAGATCTCGAACTCGTACTCCTGCAGCGTGAGAGACCACCGATGCAATCTTCCCGCCAAATTTGGTCTCGTCATCAGCCAACGTAGTGCAGAATGGTCAGTTATGATGGTGAATGCTCTTCCGTACAAATACGGTCGAAACAAACGCACTGCCCATACTACCGCCAAACACTCCAGTTCTGTGATCGAATAGTTGGACTCCGCATGACTGTTCACCTTGCTCGCAAATGCCACGGGTTGCCAGCCGTGTCCTAAGTCCTGCATAAGACAAGCTCCCAAGCCTATCTTGCTTGCATCTGTCACCAGTCGAAAAGGTCGTTCAAAGTTCGGGTAGATGAGCAATGGTCGCGTCGTCAAGGCCGCTTTCACTCGCTCAAACGCAAACTGCTGATCCTCTGTCCACTCCCAAACACAATCCTTCTTCAGCAATCTCGTCATGGGCGCCATTATTGAGCCGAACGCTGCAATAAACTTCCTGTAGTATCCTGCCAAATGGACGAAACGTTTCACCTCCACAGGATCAGTAGGTCTCGGAAAGTCCCTTACTGCCGTCACTAGTCGTTCGATAGGTCGTACGCCTGCACTACTGAGCTCGTGACCCAAATACTCCATCGATTCTGCTGCAAACACGCATTTCTTGAGTTTCAGCGTCAAGCCTGCTGCTGAGAGTCGCTCCAACACAGCCGCTAGCTCCACTATGTGTCGTTCGATACCGCCATGCGTGAAAATCACAATGTCGCCCAGATAAACTAGGCATGTTAACCAAGTTAAACCTCGTAGCACTCCGTTCATCATTCGCTGAAAGGTGGATGGGGCATTCATCAGTCTGAAGGGCATTCTCGTAAATCTGTAGAGTCCCTGCTTTGGGGTAAACGCTGTCTTATCACGATCACCAGCCGCCACTCCAATCTGCCAATAGCCAGCTCGAAGATCCAAAGTTGTGAAGAGTCGGGCTCCTCCAAGCGCTTCCAACGTCTCATCATGTTGACGAGAGAGCCTATGGTTCACAACAAGCTGGAGGGCCGACCGAGGGTTTACATATCCCAGGTCGTGAGTGGAGGTCGTTTCATCTGAAGCGGAATCAGCCTCCGAAAGATACGTATGAAGTGTGGATACGTCGGACCGAGACTTTGGTACCGACGGTGACGTCGTATCGCCGAGGGAAGCCGTACAAGGTCCGCCTGACTAACGTGACGGAACGCGATGTGCATTGTCCGGGCCACAGTCACTTTGTGATGTGGGTCCGGGTTGGAGATCTACCGCGAGATGTAGGCTACGTGCGGCTGAACTCGGCGAAGTACAACGAGTGGCAGGTGCTAGCATACGCTGCCGCACGAGATAAACAACTGTACCGGTGCGAACAGCGCCTCTAGGACCGCTGGTTGGCAGCCCAACCGCCGTCCGTGGAACGTCGCGAGTACCCGACTCCGAAAGATTTGTTGCGTCGACCAACCGAGGGTTGCGACAGTCGGGTGACCTGCGCTCAACAATGGGAACGCAGCGTGCAAACGACGGCGAACGAAGCCTCGGTTGTGACTCCTTCTGATGGTAACGACCGAATTGACCAGATTTATGAGGAGGCCGACGTTTCTAGCGCTTCGTCTACTGGAGTGAAGGATGACCAATATGCGACCAAGGATCTGGATCCTGTTGGGATTTTGGAAGCGGCATTCGCCTCGGTGATGGACGGTTCGGCGGCTCTCGTGATGAGAAACACAGCGGAGGCGTCACCGACACCTCAGAACACGTGGCGACGGAAGTGGAGTTCGAGGATTACGCTCACGAGCTCGCCTTCCTACCAGACTTCACCGAGACGTTGGCCGCAGATCTGGATTACTCTACGCCGAACGTTCGCAACGCCGAACTGACCACCGATCAGCAAGAACGTCTACTGGAGACGCTGAAGCGGCATGAACATATCATGATTGCCAGTGGCAACGCTCTGCCCCTCCAGCATATGGTGTGGTGTGCGACATTGACGTGCAGGGGCATCCGCCCATTAAGCAACGTGCACGTCGGATTGCTCTGAGGCACCTCAAGAAGCTGTTTAAACTTCTGAAAGGTCTGCTGCAGGCGAGGCTGATCTCGTTTTCGGACAGCCCTTGGGCGTCCCCTATTGTCATCGTTCTCAAGAAGAACGGGGTCGATATTCGACTTTGCATTGATTACAAGATGGTGAATGCAGTCACCGCGATTTTGGAGTATGCGATGCCATTAGTCGATGACTTATTGACCGACATGGAGGCGTACTTATGGTTCTGCTCGCTCGACGCAGCCAGTGGCTTTTGGGCCGTGATGATGACCGAGCGAGCTCGGAAGATTTCGGCGTTTGTCTGCGCTCTGGGGCACTTTGAATGGCTCCGTATGCCGTTCGGACTGAAAAACACGCCTATGATCTATCAGCGCATGATTGACAACGCCCTATGGGGCTTTGTCCAGCCGCACGGTGGGTGGACGAACTTTGCGGAGAAGATGCAGGAAGCTGAGACCAAGTCTCGTTCACAAGCTCAGGAGGTTCCCGCCATCGGCATGGATGAGTCGAGCAGTGGACAGAGGCTTGGAGCACCAATGACGAAGTTTGAGGCCGACCGGGTGTCATCGATCGCGAACGATCCGGTGACGGTGTTGATTAACAGCCCGATCGCCGATATGTTTTCAACCGGGGAGCCGGACAAATCGTCGTTGGTGCCAGTGTTTGATCGGCGATCCTTCGTGGATGATATCTGCTTTGGTGCAGATTCTTTTGATGCGTGCCTTAACACCCTCGACCGTCTTTTAGACAGGTTCGCAGAGTGTCGAATCAGCGTGAGCTTCACGAAGAGCATCTTTGTCCAGACGCGAGTTGATTTCCTATCACACGAGATCACCCCAGAAGGCATACGAGCTGATCCTAAGAAGCTCAAGGCGATCACCGAGCTCACGTTCCCAAAGTCAAAAAAGGGCGTGCAAGCTTTCCTCGGTGCGCTGAATTACTATAGTCGCTTCATCCAAGACTTCGCGGTCTACGGTGCAAGCCTCTATCAGGTCAAGGACAGTGACTTCGAAGCGGGGGTGACCTCTCAGCAGCCAAACGAAGCTTCGCTGCACTCCAGGCCAAGGTGGCGGAGGCACCGATACTTCGCCATTTCGACAAAACACGTGACGTACATGTGATGCTGTATGCTAACGAGTGGGCGTTGAGCTCCACTCTGATGCAGAAACATGATGATAAGTTGCACCCCGTGCGGTTCTGTGGACGCGTTCTGAAGGATGCCGAGATGAATTATCACCCGGCCGAGAAGGAGGTCCTAGGCCTGCTTTTGCTACAGTGGTTACAGAGTCTCATGGTCAGACTAATTCATGTAAGTCGCATAATGCCTTGCTTCAAAATTAGTCGGATGTTCAAAATTAGTCTATGCTGCTTGATGTCAGACTATATCCGTAAAAGCGTTGAAAACCTGCTTACAAGAATTAGTCTGACCCAGACTAATTACTGTTACTGAAGGTGTGTTACACAGCTTGCGGGTCGGACCATCCATGTCTACACGCGCTTTTCGACGCTAGATTGGATGCATAAGTCGAAGACACTGTTCGGTCGGACTGCCCAGTTCGCCGTCCTACTGTCCCCGTGGCACCTGAAGGTGCAACGAGTCAAGGAAGACGACTGCGCCTTCGCCCAGTTACTACAGGCGACTATTACGAGCTTTGTCGACCTCGACGAGTCGTTGGCACCGTTCGCACCACCGACGCGAGGCTCACCGACAGCTCGAATCGACCCACATTTGCTATATGCACGACTACCTCGTGACTACAGAGGGTTTGTGTTGTCGTTCGATGGCTCTGCCAAGACGGAGAAACACGGTGGTTACGGCAGTTGTGCGTGGGTGCTGTGGAAATTACCTGAATGGACTGTAGTGATCGCCGCGAGTGCTTATCTCGAAGTCACGACTGTCAACATGGCTGAGTATACGGGTATGAACAATGGAGTCTCTGCAGCGCTAGAACATGGCGTGCAAGATCTTGTAATTGTCGGACTCGCGATTAGCAATCCAGCAATCACTAGGGGTGATGTCTTGCCGTAAGGAATCGTTGATGACTATGCAAAACCGCCACAGAGAGCTCACCAGCAAGCTTCGTTCGGTGAAGTATCTTCATGCTATACGCGAGTACAACGCGGCAGCGGACTCGCTGGCAAGTGAAGCACTGGAGCATAAGCAGTCGAACGTGGTATCGGACGAAGACAGGAAACGCGTGTTGACCGAGTTAAACCGTATTCCCGAAGTCATCTACGAGAGTCGGCTGAAGATGTGGCTCTGACACATACACCTTCGGTCACAACAGTCCGAGCACTGGAAAAGGTTGTCGAATCCAGGAGCAAGAATTTTTTCGATTTTGTACGTGATGAGGCAAACTATATATCAGTGACGACTCGACGACAAGCGCGCCAGAAACGCGTGCGGTTCGCGGATGAAGTATCGGTAATAGGTCAGGAGAACCCACTCCTCAAGACGAAGCGAATGGTGTGCCGACAGACACCCCGAATGACCTAGGGACCGAGCAACATTCCGCAAGACCTACACCTCTGGCCTCGAACGCAGAGGACATCGACCCAGCTGCAGTCCAAGAGGAGCGCCGCCAGCGCATCTCCCGAGCTCAAGACGAGGAAGCAAGATGGTCTCACCTTAAGACAGTCCTGAGAGGAGAGGAAGCGAAGCTGAGCTACCGAGACGCGCGTGATGCTTGGAAGAAGGCCGACAAGTTTGTTCTTAGCGAAGACGGTCTGCTTTACTTCTTGGAGACAAATCATCGGAGGGGTGACAGCCAGCAAGAGGAGACTACGTTACGCCTAGTGGTGCCGACAACGATGATTCAGGAGGTGTTGCAGATCAGCCATGACTCGCTAGAAGGTGGACATCAAGGTATAGTCCGAACTTTCAACCGAGTCCGAGCGGACTACTATTGGATTGGCCTATATGCGGACGTGAACAAGCATGTGCAGTCCTGTCCGGACTGTAACTCGAGCAAGAGCCGCCCCAGCTCCGAGGATACTCGCCAGGCAACGTGCTGGCCGAAGCTCCCGTTTCAGATTGTGTCAATGGACTTTGTCATACCGTTGCCGAAGTCTCGGAGAGGACAATACAGCACTTCTGTTATTTCAGTGCGCGTTCACTGGTTTCGTGATGGGGAAGGCCATGTCTGACACTACTGCGTTGCGCGTCGCCCAAGCTTTCGAAGAGTGTGTGTACAGACGATTCGGAGCGCCGTCACTCATCCGCCACGACCGAGATCCCCGGTTCATGAGCGAGGTTTTTCAAGCTTTCACTGAGATGATGCAGTCTCGGTCGAGAGCGACCTTGAGTTATCGGCCACAAGCAAATGGGCAACAAGAACGCTCTGTGAAGACGGTGATGCAGTCAGTGAGGGTTTATGCTGAAGATCCGTTGCAACAGGACTGGGATGATATCGCAGAGCATTTGATTTTTGCGATCAACAACTCGTACGACTCAACCAGGAAAGAGACGCCATTTTATCTCGTCCATGGTTGGGACGCGCACACTACGCTAAAGGCGATGTCGTCGTCGCTCAAACGAGGAACCGGAACTCAGACAGATGCTCTAAAGTGGCGCAGAGAGGTCCACAGACAACAAGAGATCGCGTTGGAAATGGCGAAGGAGTATCAAGCGTCTGAGAAAGCACGCCGAGCTCAGAAGCACAATGAGTCTCTGAGTCGTCAGGAACAAGCGTCCATACCAAGACAGAGTGATGATGAAGCTTCTGACGCAGTTCCGACCGATGACCGAGATGACGGAGAGCCTCAGAAGTCTCTGTTTGCACCTGGAGAGAGAGTTTGGTTGTACATGGAACGGGTGAAACCTGGATTGACGAAGAAACTCGCTCATCGGTGGCATGGTCCCTTTTCGAATCAAGGCTAAGGTCGAGGAGTTCGCGTACGAGCTAGAATTGCCAGACCGGAGTGGATACCGATTTTACCCGGTAGTGCATGTCTCGCGACTGAAGGCTGTGAGAGAATTTGAGGACAGACCGACAGTTCGGTTAGTATCTGACGTTACCGAGGATTCACGTTTCGATTTTGACGAGGAACTGCTTCCTGAAGATAGTTGGAAGCCCGACCATCGTGCGGGTGAATACGAAGTGGAGGCAATTCTAGATGACGAACGCCACTGTCAACGAGCACTGAACGTGCTGTTCGAGAGTTCAAGGTCAAGTGGGTTGGATATGACGAACCCACTTGGGAGCCTGCTTCAAATTTGTCGTGTGGAGGACTTCTGTACGATTATATACGGCAGAAGAGAAGTGAAAGACGCCTGCAGATGGTCCAAGTCGCTGATGAGGACTAGATGCAGTGCCGGACGAGAATTGGATCGACCGTGGGGTTGGTGTAGCCCACGGTAGTGATTGAAAATGCTACTACACCACAATTGCATGATGTATATGAAGTGAACGAATTTTTGGAAGGAACTTGGATTGCTGTGGAATTAAATTTTGGTCCTAAGCTGCGACTACAACAAAACGAGACTTCGGTGATACCTTGCGCAGCTTGGGAGGAAAGAAACGGAGACGAAGATGGCCAACGAGGCCTAAATTTGGGCGGTGGTGCCGGGAGGTGATGCACCATCAGTAGCCGGGCGTGGAACGCGACCTGGCGAGGCACCAGAAGCTCCGGACGCTTCGTCCGACTGCTCAGCAACGCCAACAGCACCAGTTGCAGCGGCCGGAGCCACGACCGACGTCTCGGAAGTGCTTCAGCCTCTTCACGGCGACGGAGCTCCTCGAATTCTTGAACCCACGGCGCCGAAACTTCTTGGGCCGTCAACGAAGGGCTCACCACGATGCCACGGCCAACCTCTTCACGAGTCATCCTGCGGGGAACGAAGAGAGGCACAGCCGGGTTGCACGGGGCGAACGTCGTGTTGAATGGGTGTTCGGACGGAACGTCCACCCAACACTTGCGCCACGGTTGCCTTGCATCCAGCGCCGAAACCTCACCGACCCAATCTTCGGAGGTTGGAGCCCACGGAATCACCTCGAACGAGTACTGGAGGATGGTGGGCTCCAACATGAACTCCGTGATCATGGTCGGTGGGCCATCGCTGGTGGTGGTGCACGACAACCAGAAACGGTGAGGAACCTGCTGGCGGAGACGGTCAGCTCGTAAGTTGCGCTCCTTGTTGTACCGCCGCCACGCAGCTAAGACCGCCTGGTACACCGGTGACGATTCACCGAGCCTTGCAGCGAGCTTTCGCAAGAAACGCTCAACCGAAGCAGCAGAAATCCAGTGTCCTCGTTCCCACATGGCGAAACCGAGGTCTGCTTTCTCGGTCGTGCCCACAGCAGTGCCTTGGAGCTGACGCCAGTGCTTCACAGCCCTCGGCAGGCCGGTGGCACGGGAAGAAATCCTCACGTCCGGCATGTAATCGTCAGCGCCGAACAGACAAGGACGCTCGGGAAGCAAACCTCGGAGGACTTGCCACGGGTGCAATGGATCCTCGTAGTTGCAAAACGCGAGGATCCCGGCGACAGAGCACGGAGTCTCAGCGTCCGCTGCCAGAGGTGGAGGAACCCGACCGTTCTGGATCTGGCACCAGCACTTCTGCGCTCCTGGGGACGTGAAGCCCGGAGTCAAAAATGGAGACGCAGAGGGGGCCAGACGCCGGGATGTGACAGCGCTTGGGTCTCCTGGCGAGACGGACGCAGCGACAGACACTGGAGTGAATTGGCTTGGATCGGTCCCAGGCGTCGTCGACAGCGTCGCCGTGACCTCCAGGCGCGGCCGCAGCGTACGAGAACCAGAACGAGGCGGCGTAGTTGGTGGACGGGCTGTTTGAGCCGGCGGAACCACGGTGAGTGAAGTGGAGCTCACAGACGCACCACCACTCGCCGAAGCCGCCAGCGCAGAGGATTGGGTCGCGACCGAAGTGCCTGTCAGAGCAGTACCAACGCCAGCAGAAGAAACCGCAGGGACTGACGGCGCGGACGACACTTTGGAGGAGACAGGGGCAGACTGGGAGCCCAGGACAAAGTCGTCCGATGCTGCCTCCAGCTCTGCAGCCTGCCCCGAGCGCAAACCGGCGATCACCGAAGCTTAACGCATCGGTCGGCCGTCACGACGAGGATGTCCTCATCCACCGACATGTCAACGACATCAGCCGGCGGACCCGGTACAGAGGCTCCAGTGGCAGGCGTGTGCGGAGAACCGCTCGTCGACGCTGCAGCGGAAACACAGTCCCAACCTTGCTGCCGGACTTGCCAACCACGTGAGCCGGAGGAACCTTCGACGCGGGACCTTGGAGCCGCGGGCTGCTGAGGCGGCACCGGACGAGAATTCACTCGCGGAGGAACCAACGGACGCCCGAGACGCTTGGATATCGACAACCGAGACGAAGAAACCTTGACAGAGGCTTGGTTCTTCTTGCGACGACGCTTGACCGACGGAATAAGCGGACCCGAATCCTCTGAGTCCTCCGACGGACTACCCGGGCCGATTGTCGAAACCGAAGCCGCGGACGAGGCTCCACCACCTCCGCCCGATGCAGCGGAAACGGCTGACGCGCCTGCAGAGGCTTGGAACATTGAGGCCATTACTGCTGGAGGCGGGGGTGCTGCCGCTTGACTCCAGACTTCGGAGCATCGCCGCTGAGCACGCTCAAGTCAACCTCGTCACTAGCAATACCTGACCGAGATAAAGAAGTGGTGAGAAGATGGAGATAAGCACCTTGAAAAGCAGACAGAGATTTACCTGCAACAACAGCGACGAAGAGGTCAGTGTCGATGTCTTGATCAAGCGCGTACTCGCGGAGAGCCCTGTTGGCGAGACGCAAAGCCCCGTTCTCCGCCTCCAGGGCTTTCTCCCGCGCCTGGTGCGCCGAGGGAGTACTGCGCAGGAGAGCTTGGACCTTGGCGAGCTGCGCAGTGTTCGCGGCGATCCCAGCCTTGAACTTCTCGCGGTCGAGACGGAGCGTACGGTGGGCCGAAGCAATCGACCGATTGTACGCCTCGGTCTCGAGCTCAGCGTGGCTCGCGAGAGCCCCGTTGGTCGCCATCAACTGTCTGTGGAGGTCTGTACACTCTAGGCGGACGCGCTTGAGCTCTGATGTAGCCTGGCTGAGGTTCCCCGACACATCAGTGCAGAGAAACTCAGCCCGCTAACGCAAAGTCACCTCCTTGGCGAGGGACGCCTCGGTGCGACGCAGTCGGCCTTGGAGGTCACCAATGACACCTCGGAGCTATTGGATCTCCTCCGGCAGACCGAAAGGTTCGCCAGGAGGAGGAACCACAGCGTCCACGACGCTGGCGAGGCTTGAAGCCTGCTCCAAGCGGTCGTCCAGGTCTGGATCGACGCGCAACGGGGGTGTCCGAGCGGTGTGGACAAACAGACGAGCGAGGTGAACGAGCTGCTCCTCCGAAGCCGAGACCACGCGGCGTACAATCTCGTCCGAAGCTTCATCGGCGACCGCCTGCACCAAATGCGGAGTCGCATAAGGGAAGCTCGGTCCCGCCAGTGTCGACGTAGGAGCAGCTGGAACCTCGGTAATGACTGATGGAGGCGGAGCACGGTGCTCTGACGCCAGCACACTAACAACCGAGGTCTGGGAAACCACGGACGACGCGAGATGGGACGGAACAGCTTGCAGTGTCACGCCAGAGACCGACCCAGAAGCCTCGTTCGGAACGGGATGCCGCAAAGCAACCCGTCCCGCCGACGAAGACGCGGAGACCGACGCTGGGGAAGACGCCGGCGGCAGATGAACAACCGAAGTCGACGACGAACCTTGAGACGCCGCAAGCAAACCACCCGAAACTTCGTTGCGATCGGGAGGATGCGGCGCCCCGCGCATGAGGGCGGCCAGACGCTCGCTCGAGTCCTCCGAAGGCCCGGTGGGTGGTGTAGGAGGTGACGAGACCTCGGACGAAGCGTGCGCAGCGTCTCCGGCCGATCCAGTGGCAGTAGGAGACGGAAGCGAAGCCACGGTGTGACTTGACGGCCGGGACCGCGAGGAAACCGGCATCCCAGCAGGCGTGGAGTCACGTGCAGCGGACGAAGGCTCTGACGAAGGCTCTGACGAAGGCTGCTTGAGCAATATCGAGGAGATACAAGATGCACAAGTGAGTAACGAGATGTCGGAGACGTCACAAGATCAAAAGAAGCATGGGCGTACCTCAGAATCCTTGCCGAGCGAGCAGAGTGCCAGTGCGGTGGTCTCCTCCAAGTGACGAGAACGGCCAGGCATCGGCGAGACAGAAGACGCCACGACACTCTCCAGCGACGTGGTTCGGGTCGCGGCGGGGGCAGTTGTGATGTTGAGTTGTGGCCGAGCTCGCCGAGCCGACCACAGAGGCAACGGGATCGGACCGAGAGGAGAAAGTAGACGGCGGTTCTGATTGGTCAGCGAGGTTGCCTCTCACAGTTACCGCACTGGAGTGACTAGGACTAATTTAGTGACGAAGAGTCCTCGGTTGGACCAAATATACTACCGACCGAGGACTAAAAGTATGGAATAGGTCAGTTTTCGTCCCTCTGTGACAACCACACGAGGGCACATCGTAGGTACGAATTCGTACCTATATGGGATTAGGGATATCCTACAGAGATAGGTTCACACTTGATATTTGTATAGGAATTTAGGATAGAGTATAGGAAGATCTAAGAAGGCCTCAGGGCCACAAATGACAGAGCAGAATTTTCCCCCAACCTAACAAGGATCAAGTCCGGCTAAGGTAAGCCTAGCTAGCTGACCGTAGCGACTGGATACACTCGTCTGAGTGGATGCCTGCCGACGAGCTTCAGGTACACTGACCGAGAGCTCGTCCTGGTAAGGCCAAGAACAGAGAAGGGAAAGGAGAGATATTTGGCCGATTGTTACAGCGATTACACGTTGTATACTGTATTGGAAGTGCGAAAGAGCCTTCATACATACTTACGCCGAGGTTTGACCTCGGCAGCCCCGTTAAGCCTTGACCGGCCTGTACCGATCATTCTGAGAGACAACGAGAGTTAGTGCGAAAGCACGAACGTACATCCTAGCTTCGCTCGTGCTAGTGGTGTATTCTATTGGGGTAGACCTACCACGGACTCTGTGCACAGAGGGCACATTCCAACCCGGTGTAAGGGGTCGTTCCTGAGCCTTCAGGTCTGGTTCCAACATATTCGCCGACCTTTCGAGGGAAGCGTGTGTTGTTGGTGGGACTCATCCGACTAGGAAGAGAATTTCATCGTGTGTTCCTACACGGCAGTAGCGAGGAACGCCTCGGTGCGGCGCCTAAACCCTTGTAAATCACCGATGACGCCTCGGAGCTCTTGGATCTCCTCCGGCAAACCGAACGGCTCGCCAGGAGGAGGAACCACAGCTTCCACGAGACCGGCGAGGTTGAAGCTCGCCCCAAGCGGTCGTCTAGGTCTGGGTTGTCACGTAACGGGGGCACCGAGCCGTGTGGACGAACAGACGTGCGAGCCGAATGAGCTGCTCTTCCGACGCTGAGACCACACGGTTGACGACCTCGCCCGCAGCTTCATCAGCAACCATCTGCACCAAATGCGGAGTGGCATATGACGCGAGGCGGGTGAACGCCTTGACCGCAGTCAGGATGTATAGCGCGCTACCTTACCTTCTCCGTACGTTTACACTTGAAGCCGCAAACTTCACCGGTGAGCGAGTTGCTTGTACGGTTTAGGGTGTCAGTGCAAAGCTGGTCGTAACCTTCTTGGACGCCACCTCCACAGCTGCTCGGAAACCCAGACAGACAAATAAAAAATACAAATAGAATCCGATATACAAATATACAGATATACAGCCGCTCTTATTCTTCAGACCCTTGAACGGTGGGTCTATACTCCAGTCAACTTAGGCCTTCAGCCAGGATACTGGACAATCCTGGTTGGCCGGCTTCACGCGCACCACCCTCGTTGGAGGGAAACTGAATAGAACCACATACAGTCCTAATCACACAATCAATAGTACTTCTCGATCAACTTCCTGTCTGGGACTATCTTACCAAACAAGAATGTAAACTTAATATGAAATGCGGGAGTCAACCGAAACTCGGATGTTCGCCACAACTAGGATATGAAATAGTCACGGATCAGCCCTCGGTCGTACACACCTGGTCCCCGTGCTAACTGGTCTTGATACTTAGTGAGAACCCCACGCCTGTGTGTAGGCAGGGTGACTCCGTCGTCGCAGCTTGTTACCTCGCGGCACTCCCGGTGACTACTTGACCGGCAGAGCTGCCACGGACTGCGCACTTGGAGGTAAATCGGATTCTGTTATTATAAGTCTTCTTGTCTGTTTGCTTCTCTATGCTTCTGCTCTCTTCTCTTTCTGGGTACATGTCGCTCCTGATTTGACTCGTTTTCACTATGGTCTTGGTCGGGTGACTTGATTTCACTATGCCCTTGGCCGGGCGTCATCATCGGAAACGTGCTCTCGCAGTGTCGCTCTGGCTGGATTCTTTGGGGTTCTTCGGGGTTCATCAAGGTTCCATGGATCATGTCCCATCCCGACTGGTCGGCTTGGTCGGTCGTTATTTACTTGACTTTTGTATACTGGAATCGTCGGTTCAGGATGTTCCAGCCAAGATCACACAGTCAGGATGCGGCCGTGCAGGATTCACCAACCAGGATAACTTCCAGCCAGGGTTCGAAATACTTGGGGTTTAGGCGCAGTGTACTTCTGGGTTGTTGTTGAGGTTTGCCTTGCTTGTAGCTTCGTCAAGTCGGGTGATGTCCGTACGCGGACACACTTAACGCTCTTTAGAGCTCTTACCCAACGTCGGCTCTTCCCTTCCGTTCAAACTTCATTGTTCTAGATGTCGTACATCCAGGAAAGGTAAGTCCATCCAAAGCTCAAGCAACACCCATCCAACTTCCACACGTGTCTGCAAGCCACTTCCACCATGCGATCTTCGTCAGATCCAGCAAATAACCACGATTCAGGCTGGCTGGACAGCTGCAGGCGGGGCTCTGTAAAATTGCAGAGGCACATCGTGTCACATAAGGGAGGCTAGGTTGCGCCAACACCGACGCAACGACTGCCGGAACCTCGGTGGGGACTGATGGCGGCGGAGCATGGTGCTCTGACGCCTGCTCACCGTCAACCGAGGTCTGCGAAGCCACGGACGAGACGAGGAGGGACGAAGAAGCTTGCACCACACAAGAGACCGACTTGGAAGCCTCGTCCGGAGCGGGACGCCGCGAAGCAACCCGCCCCGCCGACGAAGACGTGGAGACCGACGCTTGGGGAGACGCCGGCGACGAGTGAACAGTCGAAGTCGCCGATGAACCTTGAGACCCAGCAGGCAAGCCAGCCGAAACTTCGTTGTGGTCGGGAGGGTGCGACGCACCGCGCATGAGAGCGACCAGACGCGCGCTCGAGCCCTCTGAAGACCCGATCGGTGATGTAGGAGGTGACGAGAACTCGGACGACACCTGCACAGTGTTCACGGACGATCCGGTGACAGTGGAGGGTGAAACCGAGGTCCCCGTACTGCTCGAAGGCTGAGGAGACGAAGCGGCCGGCATTCCAGCGGGTGTAGCGTCACGAGCCGTGGATGAAGGCTCAGACGAGGCTGCACGAGCAATATCGAGGAGATACAAGATGCACAAGTGAGTAACGAGATGTCGGAGACGTCACAAGATCAAAAGAAGCATGGGCGTACCTCAGAATCCTTGCCGAGCGAGCAGAGTGCCAGTGCGGTGGTCTCCTCCAAGTGACGAGAACGGCCAGGCATCGGCGAGACAGAAGACGCCACGACACTCTCCAGCGACGTGGTTCGGGTCGCGGCGGGGGCAGTTGTGATGTTGAGTTGTGGCCGAGCTCGCCGAGCCGACCACAGAGGCAACGGGATCGGACCGAGAGGAGAAAGTAGACGGCGGTTCTGATTGGTCAGCGAGGTTGCCTCTCACAGTTACCGCACTGGAGTGACTAGGACTAATTTAGTGACGAAGAGTCCTCGGTTGGACCAAATATACTACCGACCGAGGACTAAAAGTATGGAATAGGTCAGTTTTCGTCCCTCTGTGACAACCACACGAGGGCACATCGTAGGTACGAATTCGTACCTATATGGGATTAGGGATATCCTACAGAGATAGGTTCACACTTGATATTTGTATAGGAATTTAGGATAGAGTATAGGAAGATCTAAGAAGGCCTCAGGGCCACAAATGACAGAGCAGAATTTTCCCCCAACCTAACAAGGATCAAGTCCGGCTAAGGTAAGCCTAGCTAGCTGACCGTAGCGACTGGATACACTCGTCTGAGTGGATGCCTGCCGACGAGCTTCAGGTACACTGACCGAGAGCTCGTCCTGGTAAGGCCAAGAACAGAGAAGGGAAAGGAGAGATATTTGGCCGATTGTTACAGCGATTACACGTTGTATACTGTATTGGAAGTGCGAAAGAGCCTTCATACATACTTACGCCGAGGTTTGACCTCGGCAGCCCGTTTAAGCCTTGACCGGCCTGTACCGATCATTCTGAGGGACAACGAGAGTTAGTGCGAAAGCACGAACGTACATCCTAGCTTCGCTCGTGCTAGTGGTGTATTCTATTGGGGTAGACCTACCACGGACTCTGTGCACAGAGGGCACATTCCAACCCGGTGTAAGGGGTCGTTCCTGAGCCTTCAGGTCTGGTTCCAACATATTCGCCGACCTTTCGAGGGAAGCGTGTGTTGTTGGTGGGACTCATCCGACTAGGAAGAGAATTTCATCGTATTCCTACACGACACTTATCTCAATTTCGGTGGTTACGTGGCCACCCGCAGTAGTGACTTCCACAGCTCGGGCGTCAAGTTGACCTAAGACCTCCTCAAAAAAGATCCTGCGCTCCCCGTGTGTTGCAACCATTGCGTGTACAAGAATAATATGAGCTTCATCAATCAGAGTCAGTCCACCCAGCAACTTGAGAGATTAGCGCACATGATGAGCCGCCCAGCAGCGCGGCGGAACGAGGACGAGTCAGAGCGATGGTCACGCAGAGTCGTCAACAGGAGAAGAGCCGAGGCTGTCCGCACTTCGTGGACGAGCTGCTGATCCCTCGATGGTTCGGGCGTTGGGGTGGCTTCGCAGCTACTGCAACCATACCGCACAGTTAGAAAGCACCATCTTCAGCACTACAGTAGTCTCAGTTAAAAACGTACGCTGGCTGGTTTACCGGACGCGCGAGGATCTCGAACCGGTGCTTCTGGATATGGCACACGGCTGCACGAGTGACGCCGGACTCTCGTGCAAGTGCAGCCTGCTGCTCGCCTCCAGCGATGCGTTCGATGATCTGACAGCGATCTTCATGGCTCAAGTAGTGTGGGCGTTTGCGCGGCTTCTTGGCACCCGTCGAGTTGCCTGACGGGGACGGATCTTCCTCTTTTGTTTCCTCCTTGTGCTCTTCGTGATCTTGTAGCTGGATAGAACTGTTCTGTTGGCGTCGCGTACGGGACCGCGTGGCAGGTACTCGTGCATTGGAGACGCCCGTAGCCGGCGGTTTGTCTTCGTCCAAAGCTCGCTGCTCCATGACCTCATTCTTGTTGTGGTCGCTGATTTCACCACTGAGTCGGCGTCTGCCGTCTTGAGCTAACACTGGTGGCGAAGGCTCACCATACACTGGGAGGCTGAGAGGACACCCTCCACCACGTGCTGTTTCAAAAGCGCTCTCCCATTCCTCTGAACAAAGAGCACGAGTTCCACTTGCTTGGAGCACTAACCCTTGGAACGTTTGGGGTCCTCCAACGTCTCCAGAGACCGAAAAGATGGCGCGTGGCGAGTCGATCGTACCGGTATCACGATTAAGACGCATGGGGGCTGGCGGTACACTCTGGATGTGCACGGGAAAGTCGAGAAATCAAAGCGACGCGAACAGCCGTCTACAGACCAATCTGTGTGCCCCCTCGGGGATTTGTGTCTTGAACGAGTCACTGGTAAGACTTATCTGCATCTGGTATGTCCCAGGACTCGGCGGAAGCGTCAGCTCATTTCGTGATATGCATACACTGCTGCCCTTGCTTTATGCTCCTTAAGATCATATCAACTGGTGGCAGCTCGCCCATCTTCACTTAACGAGCTGCCGTCTGTTTGACGGTGTCGAGCGCAGACTCCCAACGGCTTCTCGTTGGTGACTTGGGAGGCATGTGCCTCGAGGACATCGACCTGTAGCTTTACTCCCCTGCTCGCTATTCTTGCTTTTCAACGCTCAGGCATGAGCTCAAGGGGTTCAGGACACGAAGGCGAGGTCGTCACATCAAGTAAGGAATGATACGGCTGGTCTTGGTGAGTATCTAAACACTACACCAAAGATTGGTGAGCTGATGAACGAGGACGCGAACATACTTGACGTCCCAGAAATAGTTAATCAAACTTTTTCCTTCACTTGACCTACTGGGTAAATCGAGTCCTGCACAACAGGGGCAAGCTTTTGCATTGTCAACGCATGCATGACTCAATTTTCGGGAAATGGGGCTCTCTAAGATTGGGAATCGCTGAGTTTCTCACACTCATCGGATAGCAGCATCTCCGCTTTGAGTGTGGCGTACTTGTGAAGGTTTTTGGTGTTCAATAAAGACCGTGCGAGTATTCGTGTCAAGATGTTATCGGCACCGTGTGTTCTGCGCAAAACACATTCACTTGCGGTGCCAGAGGCGATGACGAGTGATATGGTGGATCGCTGTCTCTGATGAGCCCAAGCTCCAAGCCCATCGTTTTATCAAGCTCTCGCTGCCACTCAATGGGGGATGTGCTCCTGTCAACGGCACAGCAGTGCATGATAAAAGCCGCAATCGAGCTTCCGTACAAGGCATTAAACACGCAATTTAGCCAAACTTAGTTTCTCCTCGTCTTCGCCGCGAGAAACGGATGCTCTGAGGAGCTTTGCGCTGTACCGCTTACGCTTCACTTTTGTTCGTTGGCGTAGACAATAGCTTCAGGATCACAGCGGTTGCCATCAAAAGTGTTTCGAGTTTGCCTTGGTCATGGGCGTAACCTGTTTGCATTTGAAGTACCTTAACAAACCGGGTTCAATGAGTTATACCGATCCTGTATCCACTGCACGTCACTGAGCTGCCGCAAAAGCGAATGTCACGGCGAGTTGTAATTGAATTGGAGTGATGGTGACTAATTCTGATAATGTCCTACAAATGTCCTACTACATTGAATGGTCCAATTGTTGTATCAATCACTGTCTCACAGGTGTACCACAATGTTAACGTCTCAAAGTCTTGGATGTGCTAATACATCTACGTACATGGATCGAATGTTTCCTCCCTGAAAGCGCAGAGGAACGTTTACAACTGCATCTTTGAAATTTGCGTTCTTTAAGCGAGTAAATGGGTAATATTTCCTACAGAGAGCCTTACATCGCGACCTCTAGCCATAGCTACTCGCATCCTAACCAGGCCTCGTATGTCGGATCGCATACGCGTCCAACACTCTCCTTGATTTGTCGTCGACGCATTGCAATTGGATAAGGATTCGCTGTGCAGGCAATGCCCATGAAGCGTGCATTGTAGCACATTGCTTCGGGGTAACCGGAATCGAAACACTGTCGGTAGAGTGTACCATTACATTGATACATACCGAATTTCGTAGGGGAGGTTTCCAAAGTCCCTTTCTGTAGGACTTCTCCGCAGACACTTTCATCAAACTTGGTCACTGTCTTCAGCGTCCCTGCTGAAGCAATATCTCCTGTCCAGCAGAAAGCTGCTGGTGTTCCGAAGACGGGGTGCACTCCACAAAGCGAGTTTTCCAAGTCGCAGTTACCGAGAAACCCATTACAACACCAAGTCTCTCGGTCAAACACTACGAAGGGCACAAGAGTACTGGATACCGAAGTCATATCTGGTAGGTGATCAAGTCCGTGCTTGCTCGATAACTGCAGCCTCTCTAGACTGCTGAGGTTAGTGAGCTGTGGTAGCTCGGTTATCGAGAGGAACTGCCAGTGCAAGTGACTTCAACCCACTCAGGGCGTCGAATGATGGAAGATAGCTTAGTGATGCATGACCAGCGAGGTGAAGAAAAGTGCGAGAGGGCATGCTGTCAAATAAGTCGTCCTGAAGAGACAACAACGAACTCTCTGAAGTGCCTTCAATGTGCCTGCACAAGCAGAATCAATCGAATCAGTGAGCTCAGAGCCAAAGCAGGACCTGTGTTGCAAGAACTCACAAGTATTCAAAGTTAGTAAAATCCTTGAACCAGCTCGGTAAAGTTCTCGTATGAGTGTATACGAGCGACCTGGCATCGGGACATTGTTGGTTAGAATATGATGACGAAGATTTCAAACCACTTACCTCGCCACTTACAGGTGCTTAAGCTGCAAACAACCTCGAAGCTCTGTTAGTAGTACAGGAAGAAACCGGTTGATAAGCTGAATGGTCTGGAGATCTCCGGTGCTCGCCAACTGAGCCACCTTCTCGGTAACATTCTTCGGTTGCATCCACTGTGCATACGACTTTGGTGCTCCATCAACTTCGATAAGTGCCAAGCACGGACACTGACTCAAAGAACCCTCGTGAAGGTACGACCATCGCCATGCGTTAACTGCACACTCGGTATGCGGTTTGCATGCTATCGTCGAAGTGCGAACACTTTCCTCGATGAACACGATCAGCATCACCGAAAGAAAAAAGAAGAGAGAACCAGCAAAATAGCGCTGTCTGGAGTCGATTGCCACGAAGTATCATGCAACAGCCCCACAATACTGTGCAGGCGAACGCAAAGGAGCAAATTCACACCCACACGAGCGAAGAAATCCAGGACCGACACAATACGCAACGACTTGAGAAGTCGGTGGATAACAGCAGTCTGCACCGGGTCGGCTAGTACACTCGCCACTGTCTCGAACCAACCCGCTGGGTAGATGTCCAAGTTAATATTCAGCATTTCGTAGTTAAAAGAAAACGTTCCGGTGCAGTACGCAAGTGCAAGCCAGGGATACACGACAGCAACGAGAAAATCAAATCTGTCTGAAATGCATGGCAATGCCACATTGAGTTAGTAGTGCGCAGTATCGGTAATGAATGCAAACTCACACGTACACTGTATCCACCAGAGTTTCTACGAACAATGAATTCTTCTCAGAAGTTAGACTCAGCAATACAGCATTTTCGAGTGCACTTGCTACAACGACTCCAGTGAATACCACCACGAGAGTGAGGGGTGTACCAGCTTCAAGATTCAGATACAACAATACAACATCCGTCATGGAATCGCACAGTTTTAGGCATCCTTTCTGCGGATACAAATAAATATGTTAGCAAAGGAGTCACCACAGTGATTCTTCAAAAAAGTTTGCACGCACCGTAAGATAATCCGTGACACTGTCGCCAAGCAGAACTCCCTTCACCACGCGTTGAGCTGAGGTAGCAAAACGATGCAATTTGCTGTCATCATTAGTGACATGGTTCAGCTTTGGTCGAAGTTTATGAAGTTTGCCACCGTCAATCTCCGTTGGAACGGCTTTCCAAGTTTTACGACCCGAACCAAAGCGACAAAAAGCCAGCCGCAACTCCCCACAGCCCAAGAATTCCCAGTGTCAACAATGTAGACGATGGGTCTACCAGCAACCAGAAAGACCCTCCATCGAAGCTTTGAGTCTTCATGATCCAGTTGACGGTGTAGTTCGGTGCGATCGTAAACTGCAACAGTAGCAGCGTCCACAATAAGCAAGCACTACTCACCACAAAAACCACCACTTGCGACGCCGGGTCGTGCTCGCTGGAGTGCCGTCAATGAAGATAGTGAAGGTCTTTGCAGCGGCAGAACCAAGTTTTTCCCATCATGACTTGAGACTATTTTTGTGGAGCAGCTACTTTCGTAGCAAGACGAAGTTGCTCGAAGTCCCTGGGTCTCTCCTCATGAGGCTGCACCTTTCCGCGCACGAACACTTTGCCGAGCTGCATTTTTTGTAATTGATAGTGGCAGTTCAGCGGAGTCTGGTACTTATTTAGATGTCTCCTCAACTGACGCCGCCACGAAACGAAAATAAGTGACCAGAACAGTTTTTACACAGGAACCACCGAGTCTTCCAGCTTGGCGACGAAAGCAGTGTCCGAAATAAAGTCCCAGGACCAACAATCAGTTTCCCAGGTAGCGCGGCAGCTATCCATACTAAACAAGTTGAAAAATAATCGGGGATCGTTGTCGTTGTCTCGAGTCATGAGCTGAGTCGAATGTTTTTTTATGTTGGATAGAATATCGTCCACAAAGCTTCGTCTTCTCACAGCACTTCACCAAAGTCCACTAAAGAGCCAGGTGCAGCTCCGTACCCATTGCATCTAACCACAACATTCGTCAGCACCATCGTTTTCACATGAGCAATTGAAGAACTCGCACCATGTCTCCTTGATGTATTCACGAGCTCTGATTCATGATTTCATGCAAACAATTATCTCTCCCACATCTTGATCAGCTTCATCTTCACTCGAACACTACAATTAACCACACAAACCACCCACCACAAGTCCGAGAATCCCTCAAACTCCCAAAAAAACTACCAACTCCACACAATAACTATAATCTTTCTCACTAAAACAAAATGCAATGTTGACTCTTTTACCAATATCTCGAGTTCTTGTGTCTTGAAGAATAAAATACCGCAGGAAAAGGGGTCCGAGTATCTCCAATGGTCGATAGCAGACCTCCCTCCTGCTCTTGTGTCTTGTACCTAGGCCTACAGAGCGGCATAGAGCGCGCCCAACACCGCCAGCGCCGTCATGGTCGTCGACAGCGTCGCCGTCACGGCCCCCGAGACCGTCGAGCCCGCCGCTGACGCACTCTGCGTGGACTCGGCCGTCAAGGACGCGCTGGAGGATCCGCTGCCGCTGGTGCTGTCACTGCCGCTGAGACTCACGCTCAGGATCTCCTGAAGGAGCGTCGTGAGCTCCGCCTCGCTCATCTGGCTGGCTCCGGAGACGTCGAAGAGGTTGGCGAGCGCCGGGTCGTCCGCTACAGCGGCCTGGACGTCCGCTAGGAGCTGCGCGACGCTCTCACTGGAGCTGGAGCTGCTGCTGTTGCTGCTGCTGCTGGTCGCCATGTCGTGGGCGAGCGTGGAGCTGGTGAGGAGCACGCACAGGGCGAGGAGGCCCAGAGTCCGCAGTCCCATGGCTGGCTGTAGGGTTTCGACTGTGGATCTGCTACTTTGGCCGGACGTTCTGAGTTCCGCGTGCTTGAGGGTTCTTTTGCGACTGTCTAGCGCTGGTTTGCAGCGTTTGACCGGCGCTTTGTATGGGGCGTGCAGAAGCGCGGCAGTTCAAGCGCTGGTCCCACGCCCGGCTGGATTCTCCAGCCAATAAAAGGTGGCAGCTGCGCAACTGAAAAGTATAAAGCCTCGGAATAAGAATAAAGGGTACCGAGGTGCGTCCGGAAAGGTGGTTCTGAATAGTTAACTACCCTCTGTACAATTATAACGGATTCTGGGCAGCGATAGTGTTCTATGAAAGCATATTCTGTACCGGTGCGGATGGTACACTGTATGACGTGGTAAGTGCTCATTTTTCGGACCACCAAGCGAGCCGTGAGACTCCTCCACTTCCGAAAAAGCAACGAGCTGCAAGGAGGTCTTGCTCATGGGTACATTTTCCCAATAGCAAGAATGCTTGATGCATTGCATCCACTCCATTCCCGATGCCACT